>PVIY010043765.1:0-20142 GCA_004026745.1 Myrmecophaga tridactyla
GCAAATGCCTGGAGGGGAGGGGGCACACCAGGCAGGCAGAGGACAGGGCGGCCCAAGCAGAATGGGTGTGCGGAGGTGTCACTGGAGAGGGAAAGGGCCTCGAATGCTGCCTTTCATCCCAAGTGAACAGACAGTGGAGAGCCTGGAGAAGAGGGTGGGGCTGTAACCCCCTGTTAGGAGGGTTCTCTGGCAGCTGTGTGGAAAACGAGTTTCAGGAAGCAAGGAAGGAAGCAGAGAGCCCGTAAGGGGCTACGACAATAATCCCACGCCTACCAAAAGAAGCCGCTACCTTCAAAAGAGGACGGGAGAGGTTCATGTCCTGGAATGACAGCTTTTCATCATACTGAGATGCATCTTCAAAAAATCCTCCTGCTTCCTACACCAGAAAAACACAAAAGACAGAGGGTGAGAAGGCAGGAGGATGGGCCCAGGAAAACCAAGTGACTTACAGTCCTTTTGGGTTACACACTGTTTTCCAAGCACACACTCACCTGTCCTTTCTTCTTGTTCCGTGCCTTTATTCTGAGTGTATCTATGGAGAAAAACATGCTGACAATCACGGCTCCTACTCCATAAGCAGCGACAACGCACTGCTGGACACTGACCCAGGGCTTTATACGGATTAATTCACAACCACCTGAGGAGGAGCTGTTGTCATTAGCCTCGTCCCTCTGGAGGAGGTAAAGTAACTGCCTCAGGTCAAACAGGAAACAAACCCAGCAAGTCCAGTCCAGAGACCAGGCTCGCAGCCACATTAGCAGGAAATGTTTATTAAACATCCACTATGTGTCTGGACCCATCTAAGCTGGGATGTGGGGAAACCCTCACCCCAGATCATTTTGAGAGCTACAGGGGCGCAGCAGCTGTGTGGGGGCTGGAGATGGAACAACACTAAATTCTGCCTGCAAAGTACAACAATCCAAACAAAACCCTAAGAGTAAGGAGAACCTAAAAGAAAGGGGCTCAACATCGCAGGGAGGGCACCCCGAACGGGATCCGGGTGGAAGAGCGTGGGGGTCCTTTCTACCCCTCTGCCCCGTTGCTGAGGCCCCCGCTGGAGCACCCACCTGCTTTGGTGAGGACATCCTCCTCGCCCGATGAGAAGTCGCTCTCAGATTCTTCCTCTGCGTCCTTCCCTCCCAGGCCTTCCTGCTGCTCAGGGTCGCAGCCCTCCTCCACTTCTTTCTCCTTCTCCAACTTCCCAGACTTGGCTTCTTTATCCTGGAAAAAAAAAATAATAGTCAAGCCAGGACAAGCACACAGCCTAGGAAGAGTGACAGTGTGCTGTCCTGCCTTGTCCGAGTGCAGCGCGGAGTCGCAGGGGTCAGCAACAGCAAACCCGCAGGTCGGAAGCCCTCCCGCCCCAGCCCCACCCTGTCCCAACCCCACCCGGACCCCAGCACCCCCTGAACCTGCCCCAGCCCCAGCCTGACCACCCCCCACTACCACCCCACCCTGAGCCCCCTCCACCGCCCCCGCCCCACCCTGACCCCACTGGATGGTGTGAAGAGTCAAGCTCAGGACTTAAAGACAAAAAGAAGTAACTGCTTTTCTTTCTCACCTCCATTTTCCTTTTCTTTCGAACTTTCTCAATCTTCTCATCTAATGTCGTAGCTGCCCTCTGCAAATAAAAATAAAGACATGGAAAAGAAATGCGTGGAAAAGAGACAAAGCAAGGCTTCTCTGAGGATCAGGTCTCAAATGCTAATATAGAAACATTCATTTTTATATTATCAATGGAAAAAAAATTATTAAATAAATTGTCTACTTGTGAAAAAAAGTTTAAATTACCAGGATGGAGTAAAAATGTCCTCATTTTGGAAGGTGTTTACTATTTAGTGTCATATAATTACAAGAGATGCCGTACTATATCTGAATGCTACTCGGAAAACCCTTCCCCTTGCTGATCAAACATAAATTTGCCTATAAATTAACAAGTTGAAATCCAAGCAAAACCAGGTACCACTGCTAAAATTTTAGAAAGGGTAAGGAAATGGCAGGCCCCAGATGCTCAGAGTGCCTGAACTGCCACAGCACTCAGCACAGCCACGACGACCTATGGGCTTGTCCACTTCCTCCCTGCTGGAGTGAGGTCCCCAAGACAGGGCTGAGTCACACGGGACCCAGGTACCAGGAACTGGCAGCAAGTACATTTATTAAATGAATCCAGGATGGATTTTCATTAAAGCCTGAACAGGGGAACAAACAGTTCATAATTAATTTCGGAGTTTTATTATGCTCTGAAAAAACTACTAAAAAGGAAAAAATAATCACAAAATGTCCTCTCAAGGTGACGGCGCAAAGTACGCGGGCACTCACCTACCCCGTGGGAGACCCGGGCTCAATTCTCAGCCCATACACACAACCCCACCGTACCCCAGGGCCCCACCCCCCCAAAATGACCCTGAAAAGGCAATGTTGGCTTATTTCAAAACAGGGGCCACCAAAGTCTGGATTAAACTGCTCTGAGCAGACAATATTTCACTCTGAAGCACTTGCAATGCAAAATAACTTTGATGTATCTTCCAGAAGATTGAAAGAAATACCCAGATCTCAGCAAACAAGCAGGTGACGATGATGACATCTGTGGACAGCTTGGGCTGTGCTACAGGAGCCACAGTGATGTCACCCGAGGTCACCTGGCGAGGTGGTGGGAAGTAGTGGGCATGACAACACTGGGGAGGGGCAGAGGGGGGTCTAGCTGTTAGAATCACCCCTACCCAGGCTGCTGCTAGAGTGTTCTTTGTCATGAATGCATTTAATAAAGCTTTCTTACTAATATTTCAAATGAGGAACAAACACCTAAAACGGAGACCATTTTAACACAACTATGTTTGTTTGTCAAGTCAGGCAATTTATGTCATATTTGGTGTTCCTAAAACGCAGGACCACTGTCATCAAGTTTCCTCTAACACCTCTTTTTTTACATTTTAATGTCTATAAAATCAAGAAGGGTCTTAATATATATATACATGTACTGAAAGGCGGTGTGAGTTCACCATCCCCTTCTCCAAGAAAAGCTGTCATAGGCAATATCTAACGAAAGAAATATGATAATTTCAGTACTTCCAAATGTCATCTGAAGATCAATGAATGTGTTTATAGCTAAAGTCTGCAACTAAACCCATTTTGTATCATTTTATTCTTAGCTTGGTTTTAATCAGCTGTGGATTATTTGTGACCATCTCTCCCCACCTGTCCAAAGGCATCACTCATTTCCAGATGGAAAAAGGTTGAGGTCAGGGTTTGACTGAGAAACCCACTGTTGAACCTGAACAGTCCCAGGTCTGCCTAGCACTACCCAACCTCACCTTTTTCTTGAGCTGGCTCATGACGTCGGCCATGGCCCAGCTGCCATCGTACAGCCCCTCCTTCTCGGTGAAAACGAAGTCGGGGTTGAAATCAGCACTGCGGTTCTTCTGCAAGGCTTTCTGCCTTCTGCCCAGAATGATGGGGTCCTGGGAGGAGGAAGAGACAGGGTGGCTGTCAAGAAATGGGGCTGACATGAAACACTAGGGAAGGAGGAAGGCAAAGATGCCAGACAAATGAGGAGAAATGAAACTTTCCATTCCAAAAGTATTGGGAAGTGGGGGAGCGAAATAATTAAAAGAACAAACAGTCCTAAAAAGACCAAAAAAAAGGATTAATTTTTTTAAATCCAGGATAAATAAAATGCACCCCAAAAAGATGGCAGAAATAAATCCAAATAGTTATCAAGAATAATAATAAATACACAGCGATAAAACTCATGATAGATTACCAGGCTGGAGTTTTAAAAAATCTAGCTATTTATACAAGATACACCTAAAACTGTTGTAAATAAAAAGATGGAAAAGATAAAAGGACACCAGGCAATTTTAAGCAAAAGATAACTGGTACAGCTAGATTAGTAGTACACACAGTACACTTTACAGTAAAAAGCAGTGTTAGGATAAAAGAGTTACTAGAGGATCAGGGTAAAAATTCACTAAGAAAATCTAACAGTAACAGAGGCTCAACGTGAGACAACTACCTGTCTCAGCAGCTAACAGATCACACCGAAAAACAAATGAGAATGCTACAGAAGATTTGAACACAATTTATAAGCTTCATTCCAATGAACAGACAGAGAGAACGCTGCACCTGCCAAGCAGAGAGCCTGTTTCCTTCCGAGACACAGGGGAACAGCTGCCAACACTGATCAGAGTCGGCTTCTATGCAAGTCTCTGATAAAATCTCAAAGAATCAATCTCACCCAGATTCTGTTCCCTGACCACAATTCAGTAAAGTTAGAATTCAAAAACAAGAAGATAACTTTAAAACCCAGACAAATGGAGACTGAAAAGGAAAGAGGGCTGGCTAAACTGGGATTTCAGGAGGACAGGAAGTCTGAAAAACCCGAGAACTAGAAAATGCCATCCCGACAGAAGAGCTTACTCTGACCTGGGGTCAAACAACCTCATAGGAACTCTGTTCTGTGCATTTCATTCTTATTAATGACCAGACCCCATTTCTCAGGTACCTAGTTTAACTACTAGTATTTTATAACACTTTGTACTTGATAAAGTGCTTGAAAAACATCCTCGGCTGGCAGAGAGTATCAGTTTGAGTTGGTTTCAGACCCGAATAAACTGGGAAAGAGAGCCGGCAAGCAACTGGGGGTGGAGGAAGAAGGCAGGTGGGAAAGCTGAGGGCCTGGTTTTCTCACTATTATCTTTGCTTCAGATCCTCAGATCCTTTTTTATAATAGTTTTCCATTCAAGAAATAGGTTTTGAGACCTAATATCCATGGGGCCTTCTATCAGGCACTAGGGATGAAAGAGGAATCCAGACAAAATCCCCACTCTCAGTCTCAAGCTGCAAACCGAGTGGGTTCATTAACAGTCATCGTTTCTTGAGAAGAATGACTGATTATAGTCTCCTTAGTCAAATATCACTGAAGTATACATTATGTATATCACATGCACATATATGTAACCTAAACCTCATAATAACCCTATGAGGTGTACCGCTATTTCCACTTTAGAGAGGGGAAAGTAAGACACAGACAAGGTGGGCATCGTGACAATGTCCTCAACTCAATAAATGGTGAAATTCAAACCCAGAGACTTAGGTACTCCTTAGGAACCCGCTATTCTAAAATGCTTCTTGACAAACAGATAAGTAAGCAGGAAACTTCAACACTATGTAGAGGTATAACCTGGGTCACCTAGCCATTTGGAGTGGGGGACTTAAGTATGACACTTAAGTCAAATAGATGACTAGAGCTTCTAGACAAAACAAAAAGAATATTCCAAAGCGGAGGGAAAGGCTCAGGGCAGAAAAAGACCAAAGAACATGCAGGTTTCTGAGAAATGAAGTAGCTGAGTCTGCAGCGTGGATGATGGAAATGAGACTGAAGAGCGAGGAAAGAATCAGATCGTGAAGGACCCTGAAAAACCCATGATAACAGGCTTTGACATTAGAGGGTTTTAAGCATGGAATGGCTCTACCGTGACTGTATTATGAAAAGATCACTCCGGCTGCTAAGTGGAGAATGCAGGAGAAAGGGGTAGGAGAGAAGATCTGGAGACCAGTTATGTTGGAACTGCAGGCTTCCGGGCACAAGACGGCAGTGCCCTGGACTAGTGTGGAAGCGCTGTGGCAGAGAAAGGAGAGATGCTTTAGAGATTCAGAAGTCAGCTTGCAGAACACTGGAAGGAAGGAAGGAGAAGCTGTCGAGGTAAGGGAGACTAGGAGTTCTGCTCTGGAGGAAGAGAATTTACAGAAGTCATGGGTCATCTAAGTGAGGTGTCAAGTATACAGAAAAGGCTGTCCAGAGAGAGACATCTGGGCAGAATCTGTGAGGGGCAAGCGCCCTTTTCATGAACCTGATGTCTTTTGGCTGCCTTACTGCTTACTGTCTGCAACCCCTGACCCTAGCACGAGCGTCAGGAGATGCACCCTTGCGCATCTTGTTCACTGTGTTCCCAACGTCTGGCGCTAAGAGTAGCACAGGCAGTTTATTTAATGAACGAATGGCTGTATGACTAGCCACGGATCCCCAGGCCAGGAGCCAGGTCTACCTTCCTCTCTAGCTCTCGCTTACACCCGGCCAACCGAGGAAGAGCTTGGGGTCCCACCGAGACCCTTCCCGAGGCGCGTGCGGCCGGGCGCGGGGACGCCGCAGCGTGGGGGGCGAGAGCAAGTGGCCTGGGGACGCGGGCGGACCAGGAGGCGCCGCCCCGCCGCCCCCGCCGCGCCGTACCTCCGCATCCTCGGCCTCCGAGTCGGACTCGGACTCCACGGCCACCTCCTCATCCTCGCCTATGGTCCCGACCAGACCCAGCTCCTCAAGCATGTTGCCGCCGTGGCCACTTCCGGGAGCCGGGGTCGGAGCACAACCTCCGCGTCGCTACTGCGCATGCGCCACGCACACTTCCGCGTCGGGAGGAAGACCCGGCTGCGCCCGCCCCCCGCTCGGGTCGGAGGCGGCACCCGGGGCGGGGCTTCGCGTGACGCGAGAGGGGCGGGGCTTCGCGTGACGCGAGAGGGGCGGGGCTCTGTCCCCGTAAGCAAATTCCATTGTCCTGGTGCTGAGTACGCCGTGGAAACCTTAAGAATGGGGGGCAAGGCGGGGGTCTAAAGAGGCGCCCCGATAGACACTCTGCATTGTATATTTTATGCACAAAAAGATTTGTGGAAGAAAAGACACTAACGGGATAGCAATGATTGTCTCTAGATGATAGAATATGATTTTTATTTTCTTAAAATTTTCCACACATTTATTTTTGTAATAAAAAAATTTTAATTAAACAAAAAAAATAAGAATAGCTAACACTTATGTAACACTTACTATGTGCCAGGCACTAATCTAGACACTTTCTTTTCACGTGTGTTAACGAATTTAATCCTCACGGCAACTCTGGGCGGAAGACACCATCACTGTGGCCATTTGATAGATGAAGAGACCGAGGCGCAGAGAGCTCCCCAGACCACGGAGCCGGGACTATGACCCAGACAGTGGCTCCAGCGTCCTTAGGAAAGGAAGTCTCCGAGCTTTCCAAGAACTTTTCCTCCCACCTGTGCTGGTGGAAATCTTACTCTTAAACCCAGCTCGTGATGACTTCCTCTGGACAGCTCTTCCCTAAACGGCCCCACTGCCTACCCTCCTCCTTCAGAGTTCTTTGCTCCTCCTTAGAAACACTTTCTGCCTTCAACAGCCTGGACCACAAAGCTAAGGTCAGGTGCTTTTTGATGGTGATTGGTGCGGCACAGAGCCTCATGAATGAAGAATTCCTAACACTTCCTTGGGTGTGTTTCTCTAAACCAATGTTTATTTACCTACAGCTCCCTAATGAAAGTCTATCCCCTCCCCTGAAAAAGTCACAATCACAAATCTCTTCGTACAGAGGCCTCATGGGCCCCCTGAAGTACAACCAATCATCCCAAGATGAAAAGCGCTTGTTCCAGACGAGGGCCGGCAGAGGCCCCATCTGATTCGCCTTCTGTCACTGCTCTGGCTCCACACCCGTTTCTCCCCTTTGGGCGTCTGCAAAAACCGCCTGGCTGGCCTCCCTACTGCTACTCATGCCTCCCTTAAACCTTTGAAAACCCACATCATCTTGCCTTGGTGCCCTGCTTAAGCACTTGAATTAACTGCTTGCAGGCTGCTGCCATGTGGATGGGGATTGCACTGTATTTGTAGATCAATTTAGGCAGTATTAACATTTTAGCAATACTAAGCACGGGATCTCTTTCCATTCGCATAGCAATGTTTTGTAGTTTTCATTGTACAAGTCTTTCACCTTCTTTGTTAAATTTATTCCTATTGTATTCTTTTCTTTTAGATGTTATTGCAAATGGAATATGTATTTCCTTTTCAGATTGTTCGTTACTGGATTACTGGTGTACAGATATCCATTTGATTTCTGTGTGTTTATTTCATATCCTGCAACTTTGCTGCATTTGTTTCTTAGTTCTGGTAGCTTTCTTGTGATTCTTTGGGCTTTCCTCCATATAGGATAATGTCGTCTGTGGATAGGGATAATTTGACTTCTCCCTTTCCAATTTGGGTGGCTTTTTTTTCTTTCTCTTGCCTAATTGCTCTGCCCAGAGCTTCCAGTGTAAGGTTGAGTAACAACAGTGACAGAAGGCATCTTTGTCCCGTTCCTGGCCTTAGGGGGAAAGCTCACAGTCTTTCACCGTTGAGTCTGCTATTTTCTGTGGGTTTTTCATAAGTGCCCTTTCTCGAATCCCATGCTTTGGGGGAAGCAACCTGCTGCATCCTGAGGCGGCTCAAGCAGCCTAAGGAGACGGAGGGCCACATGATGAGGGATGGAGCCCGCCTGTCTGCAGCCAGCAAGAACCTGAGGCGTTCTACCAGTAGCCATGGGAGCACGTGTCTTGGAAGTGGATCCTACAGCCGGTTCAAGCTTCCAGACTGCAACTTCAAGGAGACTGCTCTAGTCTGCTGGCTGCTGGAATGCGATATACCAGAAACGAATGGCCTTTATAAAGGGGAATTTAATGAGTTGCTAGTTTACCATTCTAAGGCTGAGAAAATGTCCCAATTAAAACAAGTCTATAGAAATGTCCCATCTAAGGCATCCAAGGAGGGATACTTTGGTTCAAGAAGGCCGATGAAGTTCAGGGTTTCTTTCTCATCTGGAAGGACACATGGCAAACAAGGCATCATCTGCTAGCTTTCTCTCCTGGCTTCCTGTTTCCTGAAGCTCCTTGGGAGGCATTTCCCTTCTTCATCTCAAAGGCCGCTGGCTGGTGGATTCTGCTTCTCGTGGCTGTGTCATTCTCTGCTCTCTCCATCACTCTCATTCTCCAAAATGTTTCCTCTTTTATAGGACTTCAGAAACTAATCAAGACCCACCCAAATGGGTGGAGACACGCCCCCACCTAATTCAGTTTAACCACCACTCTTGATTAAACCACATCTCCAGGGAGATGATCTAATTACAGTTTTGAACATAACAGTACTGAATAGGGATTAGAAGAAACAGCTGCCTTTACAAAATGGGATTAGGGTTAAAACATGGATTTTCTAAGGTACATACATCCTTGCAAACCAGCACAGAGACTCTGCGTCAGAACCCCATGGCTATGGGGCTTCGCAATTTCTCACCCTCAGCAACTGTGAGATAATAAATATTTATTTTAAGCACTATGTTTTTTTTTGTTTGTTTTTTTCTTTTTGCATGGGCAGGCACTGGGAATCGAACCCAAGTCTCCAACATGGTAGGCGAGAACTCTGCCACTGAGCCACCGTGGCCCTAAGCCCTGAGTTTTGGGGTAATTTTTTATGTAGAAATACATGGCCTATAGACTTGGCTAACAATTTTTCTTTTGGATGCATGGTCTGGGAATCGAACCCAGGTCTCCCACATGAAAGCCAAGTATTCTACCACTGAACAACCCTTGTACCTGAACAACTTTTTATATTAAATTCTTTCCATTAAAATAACAGTATAGTTGCTGTCTCCTGACTGAAATGTATTGCTATATAAACCGAAAATAAACAAATATTAAGAGAAGAGCACGCAATTTTACGCATGTCAAAGTGCCATTTCTAATGGTGAAGAACTTGTAAATACCCTGCTCTATAACAATAAAATAATTCACTAAATTGTTGTACATTCCTATTGTGGAAACCTATGTGGCCATTTAAAAAGATATAGCTATATTTGTGTGGACATGGAATAATATCTCAGATGGCTTCCTTAGAAAGCAGATGACAAAACATCATGTGTGGCATCATTCCATTTTTAGTATGAAACATAAGCTATTAAGAAAATAATTGATATTTTTGTGCTTTCTGCTGCTGTTGGACTCACCAACTTGAAGAAGGAGAAACTGTGAATGTTAGGCCCATTAAGGAGGGTTAAATTGGAGAGACCCAGAGTAGAAAGCAATGGACGTATCTGGCATCAAAGATGTGAGAGGGGAGGGAGGAATTTGAATTCCTATAGGAAAGGGAGGAAACTAGTGTTTTGAGTTGAAAAGAGATGACTGGACTAATCCCAGAGAGTTGTTTATTGGTTAGTATTCATATCTGCAAACAGATAAGTAGACATCGATTCTTGAGGTAGAGACTTCTCAAACATTAAAAGGACGTCCAAAGATGTTGGGCAGCCAAAAACGAATAACAAGCATTTACTGTAGCTGAGGGTGGCAGATAGAGGTGGTTAGTTTCAGGCTGGTAAGGCCAGCATCCCTCACTCCTGCAATATCCTTTGACGGGGGTCCTTGCGTGGCCAAGCTTTGCAGAGATGCTGAAAACAGAGCCATCTACCTTTGCATGGATCCCTGGGACTCGGTCTCTGAGCTTATCCTCAGTGGCCATGGGCTGAGGACCACAGGGCCTCCTCCAATTTTCTTGGATTATTAGAACCTGAGCTTTTCCACATGGTTCCAGGGATAGGGAAGACACTTCCTCCCCAAAATTGTTGGCATTGGATTTACACCAAACCTGGTGAATGAGAACTGAATAAAATAAATTTTAAGTTGATTTCTCTCCGATTCAGTACCTTCACAAAATCATCAGGAACCCAGGCTTGGCTCCTTCCATCCTCTTGCCCCAGGTCATCAACCCATGACTTCCATCATGCTGTCCAAGACGGCTACTGGAGCTTTGGCCATCAGTCCCCACCACAGCCAACATGAAGGAGAAGACACAAGGGGAAAGGACACGTGCTCTCCTCTGAATCAATGTCTAGAAGTCATATGTAAGGCTTCTGTTTCCATCCCTCTGGCCAGAATTTAGGCTTGTGGCCACACCTAACTGCAGAAGAAGCTGGGAAATGTAGGTTTTCTTTGGAGCAGCAATATACCCAGCAAAAAATCTAGGATTTTTTCCTGTCTAGGATATTGATAGGAAGTTTCTGTCACAGTCAAGAGGTACATACACCAAAATGTTAACTGTATTTATTCCTGGGAGGTGAAATTACGGACAATTTTTAGTTGCTTCTTTGTAGTTTTCATGATAACTGATTTTTTTTTTTATACACTGACCATATGTTTATAATCAGAAAACAACATTGTCACTCTTTCCAATTCAAGGGGGAAAACAAAATATGAATAAAAGATGTAGTAAGATGACGTACTAAGAACCAAGGCAATTAAGTATATACACACATACATATCTGCTCTCAGGAGGGTTTTGTCCAATGTTCCTAAGGAAATAAAAGTTCCCTGGATAGGCCACTCCCTTTATCAACCACCTACAGATATAATCTTGTCCTCCCCGGCATTACCGCCATGATCTGTCTGTACTTGTCACGGCACTAGGGGTGTTTTGCCTTGGCTCATGTGGACTTGCCTCGATCCTGCCAGCACTAGGCTGTGTGCCACGGGACCTGGGCACCCCCTGTCCTATGCATGGTGCCCCATGGGCTGCAGCCTCATTAAGTAGTTAGTAGCTGGGACCCAAGTCCAGGCTGCCCTGACCCCTCAACTCCTCAAAATAATTTGCAATTGATAAGTCCTGGCTGGATGTGAAAATCTTAAAAGCCTTGCCCAGGAATGAGCAAATTGCTTATGGGGGGGTTGAACAGTGTGCCCCCCAAATTCATGTCCACCTGAAACTTCAAAATATGATCTTGTTTGGAATATGAGATTTTTGCACATGTGATTAGTTAAGAATCTTGGGATGAAGTCATCCTGTTTTTGTGTGGGCCCTAAGTCCATGACTGGTGTCCTCATAAGAAGAAAAGTGGACACGCAGAGATGGAGAGGAAGGCCATGGGAAGGCAAAGGCAGAGACTGGAGCGAAGCTGCCATAAGCCAAGGAACTCCTGGATCGACAGAAGAGGTAAGGACAGATTCTCCCCTAGAGCTTTTGGAGAGAGTGTGGCCCTTGATTTCAGATTTCCAGGCTCCATGACTGTGGGACAATAAATGTGTGCTGTTGTAAGCACCCAGTTCATGGTAATTCATGGAAAAAGCACCTGGAGAGAGAAACGTGGAGCTTGACAATGCTGGACACCTCAGAGATTTACTTCCCCTGCCTATGGCATCCACCTTGACTCTCTCCTCCCCTGCTGCCCACTCCCAAATGATTTCTTCTTTTCTGCTCTCCAAACCAGAGACTAAGAGGAACGGCTGGAATAAAGGGGAAAATGATGCCTGGTCTTTTCTTCAGCCATCTGACATTAGACCCAGAACTGTAGCTACTTTTAAAAGAACGAGTTTTCTTTCTCTCCATTCAAATCGGGGAGAGGCCAACTGATTTTCTTCTTGGGAAGTCCAGGTGTATATGACACAATAGTTAATGTTGAGCAATATTCCATTACTGAATAGTGATGCCAAACCAGGATCAGTTTATTAATGTCATATTTTCCTTAATCCCACAAATATTTATTAAGTCCCTGCTTTGTTCCAAGCCCTATTCTACACTATGGGATATTGACATCTCACTACCTCCTGCTCTTCCCAGAGGCAGCCATTCCCGTGAATTTGTGGGTAGCCTTCCTGTGGGTGCTTACTGAACCCCCATTTAATAGAGGATGAAACTAGGCCTGGGGACACTTGGAAACTTGCCCAAGATCCCAGTGTTGGTGGGTCTCAGAACCTGTATGGGCAAGGTGCTGAGGGTGATAAAGAAAATAAGTCGGGTGTCAGGACAGAGGGACGGGGCTCGTGCTTAGGGAAGACCTCTCTGATGGGATGATCACACTCCCAAACTGAGACCTGAAGGCAGAGGAAGAGGTGGCCAGATGAAGACTTCTAGGAAGAAAAAAACCGCAAGTACAAAGGCTTAAAGTAGGAACAAAGCTGACATAATTGAACAAAAGCAAGGAGGTTGTGAGATGGGAGCAAGAGTGAGGGTGGTGGTGGAATTTGAAGAGGAGGACAGAGAACTAAGCAGGGCTCAGTTCACAATGTGCTTGTAAGCCCAGTAAGAAGTTTGGTTTTCCTTCAGAGTGCTGTGTGACGCAATTGGAGGGCAGCCAGTTGGCCAGAGGAAGCTGGTGGGATAATCTAGGAGGAAGATAATTGTGGCTTGTGGTGTAGTAGAAGAGTAAACAAAAAAAAGCAGACAAGTTAAGACATATTTTAGATACAGGACTTGCTGGTGGTTTGGATTTGAGGAGGGACTCAAAGAGAAGAATGAAGGATGATGCCTGGATTTTTTGCTTAAGTAATTACACGGTGACCTTTGTAAAGATGGGAAGACTGAGGAAGCAAGGACACCAGACCTTGTGACAAACACTTACTCATTCTTCAAAACCAAATTAAAAAATAGGCAGCTCATGGGACGTTTCATCAGCATAACCAAGTTATGGCTTGCATCTTTGATATTATTTTGGTCTTTTCCTTATTTTTGTTATCTTGGTTGCCTTACGGTTTCAAGATGGCTGCTGTACCTTCAGGCATTGCATCAGCATTCCAAGCAGCTAGAAAAGCACGAAGACAAAGGAACAGCGGGAGGCGCCAGCCACGTCTATTCTTTTTTTCAGAAGAGAAACTTCCCCAAAGTCCCACCCAGAAGAACTGCTCATTTCTGATAGGCCGAAACTGTGTTACCATGATACCCCTAGCTATAAGGCAACCATGAAGAAGGGATTGTGGATGAGTCTGGGTCACCTGCCAAACCATAATTATCCTAGTAACTAACTTTTTCATGGTGTAACTCAAATACTGTTCTGCTGCATCTATACTACACCTCAAATCCTAAGAAAGTTTACACGAACACATACCAGGAATGCTGCCACATTTTTCAGAAACACTGATATTAATTCAAATTCATAAAAAAGCATTCACCACCTCAAGCCTTAGATGGAAAGAAAATATTCACAATATACATATCTGACAAAAGACTTGTACCCTCCCCCAATTTTTTTTAATTCCTACAATTCAAGAAAGAAACAAACATCCTGTGCTGTTTTGAAACTGTTATGAACCCCAGAAAAGCCACATTCTTTTCATCTTAATCCAGTCTTGTGGGGGCAGACCTATTGTTTGGGTGGGATCTTCTGATTAGATTGTTTCCATGGAGATGTGACCCACCCAATTGTGGCTGGGATCTTTTGATTAGATTCTTGCCATGGAGATGTGACCCCACCCGTTCAAGTTGGGTCTTAACCAGTTTACTAGAGTCCCTTAACAGCAGAACATTTTGGAGAAAGTTCAGACACAGAGGTTTGGGGATGCTTGGAGAACCAGTGCAGACAGCAGATACCTGTAGACAGAAGAAGCTCAGAGAGGAGGTCACTGGAACCAAGAGCTGAAGCAACAAAATTTGGGAGCAAAGGGCCAGCAGATGTCACCACATGCCTTCCCATGTGACAATGAAACCCTGGACACAATCAGCCTTTCTTGAGTAAAGGTATTCTCTTGTTGATGCTTAATTTGGACATTTTGACCTTAGAATTGTAACTTGTAAGTTAATAAATCCCCTTTGTAAAAGCTAATCCATTTCTGGTATATTGCATTCCAGCAGCATTAACAAACTGAAACACAACCCTATATCAAAAAGTGGGCCAGAATTAAGAGAATGAAAAGATAAGCCACAGACTGGAAGAAAATATTTGCAAAACATGTATCTGATAAAGGACTTGTATCCAAAACAAACAAACAAACAAAAAAGCTCAACACTAAGTAAACAGACAATCCAATTAAAAACTGGGAAAAATATAAACAGATATTTCACCAAAGAAGATGGAAGATTTGCAAACAAACATATGAAAAGTTGCCCAACATCATATGTCATTAGGGAATTACAAGTTAAAACCACAATGAGATAGCACTGCAAACCTATGAAAATGGCTGACATCCAAAAAACTGACAACACCAAATGCCAATGAGGATGTGAAGCAACAGGAACTCTCATCACTGGTGGGAATGTCTAGCCACTAAGGAAGACATTTTGGCAGCTTCTTACAAAGCTAAACATGGACTTACAACATGATCTGGAAATTGCGCACCTACATATTTACCCAAATGAGTTTAAAGCATATGTCCACACAAAACCCTGCAAGCAAATGCATATAGCAGCTTACTCAAATTGCCTAAGACAGGAGGCAACCAAGATGTGCTTCAATAATTGAATGGGTACACAAACTGTGGTATTGCAGAATATTATTCAGCAATAAAAAGAAATGAGCTACCAATTCACAAAAAGATCTGGAGGAAACTTAAGTGAAAGAAGAGTCTGAAAAGTTTACAGAATGTATCATTCCCACTGTATGACATTGTGGAAAAGGCATTTTTTTGAAAGTGAATCTATTCTGAATGATACTATAATGGTGGATAATTGGCATTATGCATTTGTCAAAACTCACATAACTGCACAACACAAAGTGTGAACCCCCATGTAAACTATGAACTTTAGTTACTAATAAATAATGTACCGATATTGGTTCATCAGTTGAAACAAATATACCACATCAATGCAAGTTGTTAATAATAGAGGAAATTGGGGGGCAGGAGGCAATTTATATTATTATAACAATAATAAATATAAATAAAAATGTTAATTAAAAAGTGGTTAAAAGATTTGAATAGATCCTATAATCTACATTCTACAAAAGAAGATATACAAGGGGCCAAGAAGCACACGAAAAAGTACTCTACATCATTGATCATCAGGGAAATGCAAATTAAAACCACAATGAGAGGGCAGGCCACGGTGGCTAAGCAGGCAGAGCTCTTGCCGACCATGCCAGAGACCCGGGTTCAATTCCCGGTGCCTACCCATGCAAAAAAAAAGAAAAAAAAAGAAAGAAACCACAATGAGATATTACTTCATACCTGTTATAATTGCTGAAATGAGAATGCCAAATGTTGAAGGTGATATAAGGCAAAAAGAACTCTCATATATATAGTTGACGTCTGCTGGCCCTTTGCTCCCAGATTGTTGCGTCAGCTCTTGGTTCCAGTGACCTCCTCTCTGAGCTTCTTCTGTCTACAGGCATCTGCTCTCTGTGCCGGTTCTCCAAACATCTCCAAACCTGTGTCTGAACTTTCTCCAAAATGTTCCCCTCTTAAAGGACTCCAGTAAACTGATCAAGACCCAACTTGAATGGGTGGAGTCACATCTCCATGGCAATAATCTAATCATATGTTGGTGGGAAAGTAAAATGGTACAACCACTTAGGAAAATTTTTTGGCATTTCTTGAAAATATAAATACAGCCCAGAGCAGGTGCTCAATGTATGTCAGAGAAGGCTGAGGTGAGCAACCGCGTTTAAACTCACAGAAGTCACTAAATGGACATTGTTCAGGGGTGGACAAGCAAAGACTATGCAGGTGAATGCAAGAGATGTGCCAAGCTATATATGAATAAAAAATCTAAAAATAAAATATTTTTATGTAGAAATTTAAAAATGTTTTTGCATGAAGAAGAACAAAGGAATGTCAATACTGCAGGGTGTTGAAAACAGATGGTAATTCATATTTTACAACTTTAACTTATGTGTGAGACTAAAGCAAAAAATGTTTATTTGGTACAAAATTTATATTTTGGCTAGTGCATTTCCTAATATAACTTATGTGGACAGCTTAATTGACCACTATAAGTACATGGAACCTTGAGTAGGGCAGGAGATTTTGTAGGTTTGTCCAGAGTGATGCCAATAAAAATCCCAGAGTGATTTGAACAGTGAGCAAAATAGTATTTGCAAAGTCCCCTTGTGGGAATGGTGAAAAAGGGGGACTATTCAACTTCCCCAAGTGGAGAATTCTTGATATTTTTACAAGCAGTGGGGACAACCAAAGCAAGAGGCTGAGTCCCCAATCTTGGGGTTTGTAAATGTGTAGCTTGACCCCACAAAGGATAGGTCAAGACTGTTTAAAATTAGGCCTAAGAGTCACCCCCAGGAGAACCCCTTTTGTCGCTCAGATGTGGCCCCTCTCTCCACCCAACACAACAAGCAAACTCACCGCCCTCCCCCTGTCTACGTGGGACATGACTCCCAGGGGTGTGGACCTTCCTGGCAACATGGGACAGAAATCCTAGAATGAACTGGAACTCAGCATCAAGGGATTGAGAAAACCTTCTCGACCAAAAGGGGGAAGAGCAAAATGAGACAAAATAAAGCGTTACTGGCTGAGAGATTCCAAACAGAGTGGAGAGGTTATCCTGGAGGTTATTCTTACGCAGTATATAGATATCAACTTTTTAGTTAGGGTATACTGGAGAACCTGGAGGGAAGTGCCTGAAACTGTAGAGCTGTAGCCATGTCTCTTAGATGACTGTATAATGATGTAGCTTTCACAGTGTGACTGTGTGGTTGTGAAAACCTGGTGTCTGATGTTCCTTTTATCTACCTTATCAACAGACGAGTAGAACATAAGGAATAAAAAAAGATAATAGGGGAACAAATGTTAAAATAAACTTAGTAGATTGAAATGCTAGTGATCAATGAAAGGGAGGGGTAAGGGGTATGCTATGTATGAGATTTTTCTTTTTATTTCTTTTTCGGGAGTGATGCAAGTGTTCTAAAAAATGGTCATGGTGATGAATATACAACTATGTGATGATACTGTGAGCCATTGATTGTACATCATGTATGGAATGTTTATATGTTAAGAATGTTTGTCTTGTGCGTTGTTTTATCAATAAAAATTTTAAAAAAATAAGGAAAAAGAGAACTTGAATAATATGATAAATGAACCAGACCTAACAGATATATCTATATATCTATATATATATATATCTATATATATATCTTCTTCTCAAGTGCACATAGATCATTCTCCAGGATAGACCACATGTTGGGTCACACACACAAAAAAATACCTTGCATTAGTCTGGTACATTCGTGATAATTGATGGAAGATTATTGTAACTGCACTATTAACTACAGTCCACAGTTTACATTAGGGGTCATTGTATTATACAGTTCTAAGGGTTTTTTTTTAATTGTTCTAGTCATAAATATTCAACCTAAACTTTCTCCCCAAATTTGGAACATTTTGCAAATTTGTGTGTTGTCCTTGGCCAGGGGCCATGCTAATTCTTTCTTAAACGTTGCAATTTTAATATATGCGCTGCTGCAGCAAGCACCCTCCCTCATTTCTGAATGACAGTTCTGCCAGATACAAGATCTCTGTTGGCGATTTTTTGCTTTCAGTATGTTAAATATGTCTTTGCACCGCTGTCTTGTTTCCACGGTTTTCGATGAGGAATTGGCATTTAACCCTATTGCCACTCCCTGGTGTGTGACATGTTGCTTCTCTAGTGACTTCTGAATTCTCTCTTTCTCTCTGGCATGCGACAGCTTGATTGTAACATGGCACAGTGTGGGTTTCTGGGTTTATCCTGTGTGGAGTTCACTGGGCATTTAATAACTTTGGGAAGTTTTCAGCCATTATTTCTTTGAATATTCTCTCTGCCCCTTCCTCTCTTCCACCTCAGTAATTCCCCCCAAGTACATATAGGTAGCTTCCTTGGCTCTGTTCACTTTTCTTCATTCTTCCTTCTTTCCTGCTCCTTAGACTAGATGATCTCACTTGTCTTATCTTCAAATTCACTGCTGTTGAACCCCTCTAGGGAAATTTAAATGTCTGTTGCTGAGGTCTTCAGCTCCGTTTGGTTCCTTTTTACCACTTCCATCTCTCTTATTGATACTGTCCTTGCGTTTAACTATCATTTTCCTGATTTCCTTTAGTTCTCTGTCCATACTATCCTTTAGCTCTTTGAGCATATTTAGGGTCATTTTTTTTTTTAAAGTCTTTGTTTAGCAGGTCTGATTCTCCTTGTTGCTTTAATATTCTCCTTTGCCTGGACCTTCTTGTTTTTTCGTGGGTAATCTATTATGGAAATCTGGCCATTTTGATATTTTATGGCGTTATTACTAGCATATACACTCTGAGGCATTTGTTCCTCGAGCTTATATCCAGCGAGTGTTATGCTAGAGCATTGAAACCTGTCTCACTGTCTTTGTGGACTGGCTTGTGTGCGTGTGGCCCGTGACAGTTTATCCACGTTTGAGTTTGGAGAACAGCTCCAGGACAATGCGAGGGTCTCCCTGATTCTTCCCCCACACACCTTTTGCCCTGGGTGTGTGCACGTGGCCCTAGGCATTCTCCTGTTTACATGGACACAAATGTCCCCACTTCCCTAGGGAAGTTTGCTCAGGCCCGGTGCTGCACTGAGTGACCCACAGCCAGTAGTCCCCGGCCCAGCAGCCTGGCTTGACTTCCCACAGCATTGGAAGAGAGAACTGGGGTCCACCTTCTGGGATGGCAAGTCCCTCAGGCCACCCCCAGGCATACATGCATGGTCAGACAGACATGCCCCAGTGTGGGCATGAAGGCTGCCCTGCTCCCTTTACAACCAGAGCTAGGGATACCCTGGGGAGCACTGGCCAGCTTAGCACTGGGCCAGGGAGGAGTAGAGCACCTGCCCAGCCAGAGTCCAGGAGATCCTGCCTTTGAAGTAGACTCTTTCTTGGTTTGGTACTTGCTTGCATTTTTTTAACTGTGTTCTGGAGTTGGAGAAAGATACTTCTGTCAGTTCTTGCTGGTTGCCAAAGCTTCTGCAGGGGGCAGAGCCTGGAAGCATCTCCCTCCGCCATATTGATTGGCGCAGGTTCCTTACTGTTGAATTTTAAAATCTCTTTACATATTCTAGATATCTAGATACAGGTCCTTTATCAGATATGTGATTTGCAAATCTTTTCTCCAAGTCTGTTGTTTGCTTTTTGATTCTCTTTAGTGTCTTTTCTTGTTTTTATTTATTTATTAAAAAAATTAACAACAAACAAAACAATAAGATATCATTCCATTCTACATATATAATCAGTAATTCTTAATATCACATAGTTGCATATTCATCATTTGTTAGAACATTTGCATCGATTTAGAAAAAGAAATAAAAAGACAACAGAAAAAGAAATAAAACGATAATAGAGGAAAAAAAGTTATACATACCATACCCCTTACCCCTCGCTTTCATTTACCACTAGCATTTCAAACTGAATTTATTTTAATGTTTGTTCCCCCTATTATTTATTTTTATTCTTATTCCATATGTTCTACTCTTTTGTTGATATGGTAGATAAAAGGAGCATCAGACACAAGGTTTTCACATTCACAGAGTCTCATTGTGAAAGCTATATCATTGTTCAGTCATCATCAAGAAACATGGCTACTGGAACACAGCTCTACATTTTCAGGCAGTTCCCTCCAGACTCTCCACTACATCTTGAACAACAAGGTGATATC
>PVIY010043766.1:0-20152 GCA_004026745.1 Myrmecophaga tridactyla
CAATCCATGGAGTGAGTTGGCAAAAGAGATAGTCAAAATGTCACCATTCGATTCTCCTAATGCTTCACTTGTACGAAGCCAAGCTCTGGGAGATAATGTTTTTGACACCTTTTACCAGGGTAACTGTGCATTGGGGAAAAGGAAATGATGAGATATTTCAGGGATTATTAGACACTGGTTCAGAAGTGACATTAATTCCAGGGGACCCAACATGTCACTCTGGACCACCAGTCAAAGTGGGGGCTTATGGAGGTCAGGTGATCAATGGAGGTTTAGCTCAGGTCCATCTCACAGTGGGTCCAGTGGGCCCCCGGACCCATTCTGTAGTTATTTCCCCAGTTCCAGAATGCATAATTGGAATAGACATACTGAGCAACTGGCAGAATCCCCACATTGGCTAACTTGTGCAGTGAGGGCTATTATGGTGGGAAACACCAAATGGAAGCCACTAGAACTGCCCCTACCTAGCAAAATAGTAAATCAGAAGCAATACCGGATTCCTGGAGGGATTGCAGAGATTACTGCCACTCTTAAGGACTTGAAGGATGCAGGGGTGGTGATTCCCACCACATCCCCATTCAACTCTCCTATTTGGCCTGTGCAGAAAACAGATGGGTCTTAGAGGATGACAGTGGACTATTGTAAGCTCAACCAGGTGGTAACTCCAACTGCAGCTGCTGTTCCAGATATGGTATCACTGAGTGAACAAATCAATACATCTCCTGGTACCTGGTATGCAGCTATTGATCTGGCAAATGCTTTTATATCAATAGCTGTTAGTAAGGACCACCAGAAACAGTTTCCTTCCAGCTGGCAAAGTCAACAATATACCTTCACTGTTCTACCTTCTGGATATATCAACTCTCCAGCCCTATGTCATAATCTTGTCCGCTGTGGATGTAGCTGACATAATCATGATTTAATTCTATGAAATGTCCTCATCACAACAGACAGGCCAGCACTTGCCCAATCAGACAAACATGTACCACCACTTGGCCAAGTTGAGACATGAACCTAACCATGACAGGAATGAATAAAGAGATAAGAAATCCTGGCAGAGAAATAGCAAGTACGAAAAAGAATCAAATTCTGAAACTGAAAACACAGTATTTGGAAAAAATTCAAAAAATTTAAGAGAAAAAATAGTAAGTAAACCCACAGACAAATCAATAAGATATTCAATCTGAAGAACAGAGAAAAAAAGACTGAAAAAAAAAAGTCTCAGTAATCTTTAAACTGAAGCTCTAGAGGAGGAGAGAGAGAGAGAATAAAGCAAAAAAGGTATCTGAAGACATATCAGCTGGACATTTCCCAAATTTCATGAAAAGCATAAATTTACAGATTTAAGAAGCTCAGTAAATCTCAAGCAGGATAAATATGAAGAAAATCATGGCTGAGCACATTATCATCAAAGTGCTGAAATCCAAACATAAAGAGAGAATTTTTAAAAAGCAGTCTGAAAAAGAGGACACTGCACATGGGGGAGCAATTAACCCCCTGAGGATTTCTGACAGACCCAAGGAGAGCAGAGGACAGCTAAGGAGACCCTCACGGAGTGGCAGGGACACCGGCATGGGCCATAAAGGTCATTGCAGAAAGCCCACTCCTATGGTCTCAAAACAACTGCACGCTATCAGGCTTTTCAAAACCACATATAACAAATACCAATGACTCTAATAAATACTGATTCTAATATATGCCTGCATTTTTTAATATTAACAAAATCTATAAACCATATACATTCATTATAAGAAACATCCCAGTGTTAGAGATACAAATATGCTAAAAACAAAAATAAACAAACATCTTAAAATCAGCTAATTATGAACTAGAAATCCCCAATCAAACTCCCAGTGAGTTATTTCACTGCTCCCTTCCAACCTATTCTAAGCTCACAGGGCACAGCAGCCAACCCAGGAGCAGCTGTCAGGCGGGGCCCTGTTGGGGAGCAGACCACAGGTCGGGGGACAAAACAGCACTCAGAAACAGACCCATGTGGACACACGCCTCCATGAGAAAGAACAGACTTTTCACAAATGCTGCTGGAACTGGATATTCACATGCAAGAAAACGAGCCTAGAGACAGACCTTATCCCTTTCACAAAAAGTGACTCAAATGGATCCAGAGACTGAAATGTACAGGTGAAACCATAAAACTTCTAGAAGACAACACAGGAGAAAACCCTCAGTTTGCCTCAGGTGAGCTGGGTGGTAACTTCTTATAACCCCAAAAAGTGTGGCCCATGGAAGAAAAAAGTGTTAACATTAAAATTTAAAACTCCTGCTTTGCAAAAGACACTGCTAAGAGAATGAAAAAAAAAGCCACAGACTGGGACAAAATATTTGCAAAACACAAATCTGATAAAGGACTTGCATCTAAAATACAGAAAGAAATCTTAAAACTTAACAATAAGAAAATAAACCACCCAATTAAAAAGTGGGCAAAAGCTCAGAACAGACAATTCACCACAGAAAATACACAGATGGCAAAAGGGCACATGAAACGATGCCCAACACCACAGAGCATCAGGGCACTGCAAACCAAATACCAGTGAAATGCCACAACACACCTATTTGACTGGCTAAAAAAATCTGTTAAGTACCAAAGGCTGACAAGCATGTGGAGCCAAAAGAACTCTCGCTCACTGCTGGGGGCAACCACTGTGGGAGACAGGCAGCTTCTAACAGAGCCTACCACAGTCTTCGCATAGGATCTGGCAACAACTCTCTTGCTATTTAACAAACTGTGATGAAAACTTAAGTCCACACACTTATGTACATGAGTGTTTACAATAACTTTATTCACAGCTGTCAAAAACTGGAAGCAACCCAGATGTCCTTCAATAGTAAGCGGATAGACAAACTGTGGTACATCCGTACAAACAGAGTATCATTCAGTGATTTAAAAAAATGAGTTATAAACCGCAAAAAAGACACAGAAGAACCTTAAGTGCATATTGCTAAGTGAAAGAAGCCAGTCTGGAAGGGGTACATACCTTATGGTTCCAGTTATAGAACAGTCCATGAAAGACAAAACCACAGAGACAGTAACTTAGCAGCGGTGGGTGGCAGGGACGGGGAGAAGGAGTGTAGGACAGGTGGACTGCAGGACACTGGGGGCAGGGACACGACTCTGCATTAGACAGCAGTGGGGGCACAGGACCTGATGCACTGGTCAAGACTCATGGGACTGGACAACACGAAGGAGGAACCCCAAAGTAAACTATGGACTTTAGTTTCCAATAATGTATCAATATTGGTTCACTGATTATAACGCAAGCACTGCCCTAATGCAAGATGCTAGTAACAGGGCAAACTGCATGTGTGGCGGGGCAGGAGGGGTGGTCTACGGGAACTCTCTAAATGCTACTCAATTATCCCATCAACCTAAAACAGTTCTACAAAACAGTCTATTGATGAAAAGCAAAAACCAAAAAAAAGTCTTAAAAAAAAAGGAGGGCGGGCCACGGTGGCTCAGTAGGTAAGAATGCTCGCCTGCCATGCCCGAGGACCTGGGTTCGATTCCCGGTGCCTGCCCATGTTAAAAAAAAGGAAATGTAATTCGGTCCTAAAATGAAGGCAATGAGATCTGGGATATCATTATAAGATAATGAGAGTGACCAAAGAGCATTTACTAGGCACCTTGAGATACTTCTTTCCTATTTAACAATGGGATACTTACAGAAGCCTAGAAAGTTAGCAGACATCGCCACATGTTCTTCATTCCAATCAGCTGTTCACAGATTTATTTTTCATTACTGGCTATGCCCCCCCTCTTTAGCCTCTACATTGCTCTACATCCTTGACCTTTCCCCAACATTGGGTACCAACACAAGGCCCCCACAGACTCCAAGAAATGCAGTGAGAATCCAGTAAGATGGTACAAGTCAAGCCAAAACACACAGGTTTCCCTCCTTCAATCTATTAAAAACATCTTACTGTTACTGAGCAGGTCCCATGGGCCCCACCCAGCTCCACTGAAGCAGCGCCCTCGGCCCCTCCCCCAGCTCCAGTGGAGTAGCCCCCATAGCCCCCACCCCAGCTCCACTGAAGCAGCCCCCACAACCCCTCCCCCAGCTCTACTGGAACAGCCCCCTCAGCCCCTCCCCCAGGTCCAGTGGAAAACCTTTCATAACCCCTTCTCCCAGCTCCAGTGGAGAGCTCTCCTGGTCCCTTATTCCAACTGTATTGTCACAGAGTTTCAATGATAATCATATAGTTTAACAAAGAAGTAATGAGCTGGAAAACAAGCAGTTCTTGAGGCAAACAAATTAACTTAAGAAATTAAAAGGCAGAGTGGGAAGCATATACAGTTTTATATCATAATAAATGCATCTCCCAGGCTAAGTGAAGGAATGGTATCTGCATCCTTACTCTTTCTTCATGCTAAAGTGAGTCCAGAAAGATCAAAAGATGATATACAAAAAAATGAAACCTTAAGAGTACCATAAAACATGGGAAAACTTTTAACAAAACTAAGGTGCAAAAGACCTTTCCAATCAAAGCACAAAACTCACAAGCCAAGTAAGAAGAGACTGATAAATTTAACTTCATTTAAAAAGGAAGAAAAAATATATATGGCCAAAAATATAATTATAGCGATGAGATAATGACAGAAGACAGCACACTGGGGGTGGGGGCATGTAACCAAAAGAGAACAAAATTCTTTAATAGATCAAGAACACATGTATTCATGAGAAAAAGAATAATTCAATGAAAACAGGCAAAGTTCAAGAAAACAGAAATACAAATGTCTTATACAGAAGCGATGCTGACTCTGCTGACTATAAAAGATTGCAAATTCCAACAACATGGTACCATTTTTCACCTGTCAAACAGGCTGGGAAGTTTTGAGTTGAGGATGGAGAGGAACTAGCACTCGCATGCACTGCTGGTGAAAGTGATACTTGAAGTCACCTCTCTGGAAGACAACAATATTTATAAATATCTAAAATATACATACAAGCTGTTCTGCTTCTAAAAATTTATCTTATGGATATACTTTATATGTGAACAAGGACATATATGTCACATAACAGAGCAGAATGAACACTCAAATGGAAACAATATAAATGCCACTGATGGGGTGCATGAGTAATTTATGGCACTTCTACAGAATGGAATACCAGTAAGTTTTTAAATGATCATGGAAGTTTCAAACGTGCCAATATTAAACAATCTACCATATATATCAAGTGGTGAATAAAAGGAACAGAACATTCTCCTTTTTGTACAAAAAAAGAAAAAGGGGGAATAATATGGAGAGATTTTTGCTTGAGTGTTTCTAAAAGGACACAAAAGAAATTTATTCGGTTGCCTCTAGAAAAGAAGATGGGTCCGGAAAGGAAGGAAACTTGCTTTTTACTGAAAATCCTCTGGAGTTTTGAATTATTTGTTATACTGTACATAAAGTCCTTACCTTGCAAAGCAAAATCAAAGTATAAAACTCCAAGAAAATACATTTCAAAACAGAAGAGGATAACCAAGGCAATTCTTACCTTTCTCTGCAAAATTTAAGTGAATGGAGTATGGCAGGTCTCTTTTGACGTAAATTCCACAAGTGTAACGTGTCATCAGCCAAGGCACTCACGAGAGCTCCCTGAGAAATAAGCCATGATAGACGTCAGATATAACACACGTAACAGATAGCAGTAGTACTAAACAGCTGCCCAAAAGCCTTCCAAATTTCAAACGTGCTGCCAACAGATTTGGTTCTGAGAAACATTTGCCTTACCCAAATCCTAAAGAGCACACCTATACGAGTGTTTAGGTGTAAAGGTGTGTGTATGTGAGTGTAAATGCATATGCTTTAAGTCCTTCAATAAATTAAAGTGTAATTTAGTGTTTTATAAGCTGAGCCACGCTGGGATCTAGTTGGATACCAGGGATGGGCTTTAACCACGTAAAACTGGAGGTCTCACGATTAGTGACGTGGTCACGACTGCCCATGCAGGGACCTCCCCACTTACTTAGCTTAGACCAGTCCTTGAGAAAGCTGTACGGCCAGATCTCAGTTCTAGAATGGTTATGACAACAAAGCTGCCACCAGCACACGGCAGCTTCAGTGTTCAGGGGGACGAAAAATCTAATGCAGAACATCTCAACACCTGAAACTATTAAATCCCAATTATGAAGGAGAAGGAAACCCTGGTAGTATGAGAGAACCGCTGGATGGCTCGGCCTCCCCAAGGCTCGACAAGTCAAGATTCCCAGAGCCAGGACCCATGAAGATAAATTTTTATAAACTAGAGAGAGAACTGACCACTGAACTGGACTAAGAATCTCTAGTCTAAGGGCTTAATTACTATGAACGCATGAATATATTTCCATAAAGGGGTCCGATACCCTCCATATATACTGAGAGTAAGATAAAAGTTATAAATAAAGAATTCATATTAATTTCAGAAAAATATGTAATCCCAATTCTTTAGGTTACTACAAGAGGTCTTAAAAGCTCCCTCTCTAAAAGTAAGAGGTTCGCATCTCTCTAGGAAGATGAAAACAGCTCTGACAACAAGACTGACATGACGTGAGCTCTCCAGGCCCTTTCCAACCGCACACTCCACGCAGCTCCACTGCTGTGCAACCCCGGCTGCTGAAGCAGAAGCACATGAAGCCCAGACACTAGGAAACATCTTCTTAGCTATCCCCTATTCAAGTGCAGAAAGTCAGAGCATTCCAGATCAAGGACCTCTTATTTCCATCAAACTTTCAAACCAGGTCCTCTTCTTTCTCAACATGCTTCCCCACCTCAGGAACTCAAAAGCAGAAGAGGAGACATGGAGCCAAAGTGCAGTAACAGTTGGCTTCCTTCCACAAGGGCTCTGTACACAGGTGATTCTCCCAAATTGAAAGCAACTGGTTATTCCCAACTGTCAGATTTCTGTGGCCATCCCCATTTAAATATTCACAACTTTGCTAAGCAATACCATTTTTAAGCATGTAACATGGAACCAAATGGTCCTTTCAAAGAACTCTGATATTACTGAAGTGAAAATAACCCTACTAGTGTGAACAACATGGGCTCAACCATCTAGGAGTTCTAAAATCTAACTGTGCAAGGAATCGATTTGCACTACATTACATATGCTGGCTAACACACTGCTTATAAAATCATCTCAACCCAAGCATAAAGCCAGAGAACAACTAGTGGTCAGGGGTTGGGGATGGAGGCGGAGCGTGACTCAACCTCAGTGGCAGAGGGGCACGAGCCTCGGCGTGCACTCACACACAGAAGCACAGCGTGCGGGACCGTGAGCGCCAAGTCTTTCCACACTGATAGCTGCTCCTGGGTTCCAGGAAGCACTAGCTGTAAAAATGTTACAATTCTGGGGGCGCGGGGAGGAGCTGGGGAAGGGAACAGAGGGCCTTTTTGTAAATATTTACCTTAACTGTGAGTCTGATTATAACAAAATTAAAGTTTTAATAAAACAAAAAATAATCTTGCATCATCATATGGAGGGTTGTTCTACGCACTGTGGTCACTGTTCATATTTTAGCACCTTACGATGCCTGTTGTACAGCTCTCCCAGAAAGCTACTGAGAACAATTCCTCTGACCTTGTAAAACCCCTGTTGTACAGCTCTCCCAGAAGCTACTGAGAACAATTCCTCTGACCTTGTAAAACCCCTGTTGTACAGCTCTCCCAGAAGCTACTGAGAACAATTCCTCTGACCTTGTAAAACCCCTGTTGTACAGCTCTCCCAGAAGCTACTGAGAACAATTCCTCTGACCTTGTAAAACCTACCTTTGCTTATTATCTGCATTACATTTTACCAATTCTTCACCTTCTCATCTTTAGCTCTTTATACCCATGTCGCCTTAAATCGTCTGATAACTGACGAAAGCATATAACAAGTCAGGGGTATTCGGTATCTTTTTTCCTCATATTCATTTAAGAATTTATTTCACAGATCCCAAGGATTTAGAAGCAAAAATAACTGTCCATAAAATATCCTCCTATCTGAAGATATCAGAGCTTGTTCTGGATTAATTTTTCTTTCTTTCTTCTATGACAAGATGTGTCTGCCTGCAGAAAATACTGAATCTCAGAGCTGCTCACACTTTTTTAAAACTTGGCCACAGTGGTTCCTCTACTGATGAAAATGGTGTTTTCTCTAGCTCCTTACATAACGTACACTCTATCAAAAGGAAAGGCATCAACAAATTACTTCAACCACGAGTGGCCTGACTCCGGGTGCTACTTAAGAAATGCAGACATGGACCAGTTCCCAAAGGACTTCGGTTTCCTGGTTAGATTTCAAAACATGTCATTTAAAAAGTGTATTCTGTTATTTACAGTAGCCTCAAACTTAAAAAAAAAAAAAGGTATTTTAATATGGGTATTTATACATTACATGATTTTCAGTATCCCCAAAATAAAATTTACATTCCGCACCTTCTAGCAAAAATATCTACCTAATACCCTTCTATTTTCAGCACTGTTTTGAGGAATTATGAAAACATCTTACAGTATTTATGTTACTGCTCATAATGGTGTCATAAAGTGAATTACCATTGACTCTGACCCATGCGAAACCATCTTTTGTTACAATCTTTAAAGAGGAACGCACACAAGAAGTGGACAGGACAAGCCCTGGCGGCGCCGTGGCAGCAGGCCGGGCGGCTCACTGACCTCGTTCACAAGGAACTGGAGCTGGATGACGGCAGCCTCGCTGTCGTGCTGGCAGTGGCACTCCACTCCCGGGCGGCCGAAGCTGCAGGATGTTAAGGAGCAAGCGGCAGGGTGGGCCTCCTCCGGGCAGTGGTAACCTTCTCGGGCCCAGGACCCCACACAGGCCTAAAGGTCACCGCTCTAGAGCTAGGCTTACTGCACACCAACCTGACCAGGAAGTGGGTCTCTGTTGGGAACTGCAAGGCTCAAAGACACAGGTCTAAAAGGGATAAGAAAATGTTTTCTTCCACATACTAAAATCAGCAATACACAAAAGCAAAATGATATATTGTTCATGTATTTTACATTGGCTCAAATTTTTTGCCTTCCACTTAAAATAACAAAAAAAGGAGACTAGGCAGTTGTATCTGAAAAGCATCTGATTTTGTCCAAATGAGTAAACTAATCTAAAAAGTTGATAAATGTCATTTTGGAGTATCGCGTTTAGAAGCAATAATCCTTTTATTGCCACTTTTCACTCTCGCAGAGTCTTTCTGGTAGTGTAGGCTAAACATATTATGACAAACCACATAATTATGCTTCTAATTGTAGTCTGATGTTGTATCACCAATAAATGTATTAATTTTTTAAATAAGCACGAATACAAATGATTTATGTAAACTTCTATGGGTTTACATATAATAGAGACGACTCACATGCCACTATTTGTCCAGCATCATGCTAAACACGTTATATGTATTAGCTCATTAAGTCCTCATAACCCATGAAGAAATGTATTATTTTCCCCTAAAGATAAAGAAACTGAAGCACAGGGAAATTCTGTAACTTGCCAAATCACAACCTAGAAAGGAGCAGAGATGAGACTTGAATGGAAGCACTCTGGTTCCAGTTTCCGCACTCTTCATTACTACAACAGGCTCATTCAACAACGAAATAAAACAAAAGAAAACCCACACACTTAAAACACTGTACATGGTTTACACTCATCAACTTGAAATAATGTTATTAAAATGCTACATACAAATCTACTTCTGACTAATTAATAAAAATAGAAAATAAAAAGGTAAACCTAAACAATAAAATTTTGCTCTTCTTATACAAACTCACACTCAGGTGTACACACGACACCTATATTCAGTTATACATGTTCTAATGCTCTTCTCAATTAAAAACTACTTGTACCATAGGTTAATTCCTCTTTTCTATGTAGTATTTTTATTCCTTTTGATTTTTAGAAAATTTTTCTAGGTGATATTTATTTCCGGTGGATTTTTTTCTGTTACTGCTGGAAATGAACTCTTGAGTATGTTGTAAACTGACAATCAGATAGGGCATGCTTAGCCCAGGCACGGTACCCTTTAAACACCAGTTACTCAGATGCAGCTACAGGAAACCAGACTTCCCATTTCCAGTACTGGTTCTGTGCAAACCACTCCCTGCAAGGCCAAGGAAAGGGAGGGCCTGGTCTCTGTTCACCCATTTCCTTTCTTCAGATGAGAGCACCGACACGACTGTCAGTCTGTCTAATCTCTCCACATAAATTATTCTTTCTGGCACCAAATGGCATATATCTCTGGTGTATTTTTTATAATGGAACTTTAAGACATTGCTGTGTGACCTGAGTGCAGCACTCAGGGAGATTCTGACTTCTTTTCAAAACTGTCTACATTATCTTACCCACATAATCACATGGGAAATTTTTACTGATTTACTTCATGAAGTCTTCCAAAGTACTTATCTTAGGTTTTGATGAAACACTTCTCTTTTTGCAGTGATATTTCATCAGCTTATATATTAAAGCGAATCATTTGATTTGAATATCACTTATAACTGATATCAATTCCCAAATCATAAAAAGACACACAGCTGATTCCTGGTAAGCAAAGAATAAGCAAACAGCTCTACCAATCCCCTCCTGGTCCACTGCGGATGTTTTAGTTTGCTAAGGCTGCTGAAATGCAATACACCAGAGACAGAACTGACTTTTATAAAGGGAATTTATTTAGTTATAAATTTACAGTTCCTCACAGGAAAGGCAGCTGGTATTTCTGGCTTTCTCTGACACAGATTCTGGGTTCAAACTTCCCTGGGGCGATTCCTTTCTGTATCTCCAGACATCTGGGCCTGAGCTGGCTCTGAGCTGCTGAGCTCTCTTCTGACTCCTTTTAATCCTCCGGGTAATTACATTAAGCCTCACTCACTGCGGAAGGCACTCCCCTTAGCTGACCAGACTGAATTAGCCACATATGAATTTCACATTTTGATACTTTAAGTCCACAACATCACCTGGCCAGGTTGCTGGCTGAACCTAACCGTACCTGTACCTGGGGAGCTGCCTTCCTGCACCAGAGGACCTGCACCTGGGGAGCCACCTTCCTGCACCAGAGGACCTGCACCTGCACCTGGGGAGCTGCCTTCCTGCACCAGAGGACCTGCATGTGCACTGGGGGCCCCATACCTGCACCAGAGGACCTGCATGTGCACTGGGGACCCCATACCTGCACCAGAGGACCTGCACCTGCACCTGGGGAGCCACCTTCCTGCACCAGGTGACCTGCATGTGCACTGGGGGCCCCATACCTGCACCAGGGGACCTGCACCTGCAGTGGGGGCCCCACACCTGCACCAGAGGACCTGCACCTGCAGTGGGGGCCCCACACCTGCACCAGGGGACCTGCATGCAGCTGGGCTGGAGACGCGGTGTGCGGGTGTCACGCTGCAGGCTCAGGCGCACCCGGACTTCCTCTGCCCGCAGGACTGCGCCTGTGAGCACAAGTCCAGAAGAACGACGACCCATTACGTGTCTCTCCCTGTGATCTGTCATGGGACTAGCCCTAGGAAGGCGAACTTCCTCAATGCAGAGACCACATTCTGAATTACATCGAGGAACTGGAACGCAAAATAAAGCACTCTGCTGGCTTCTATCTTCCCCCTAACCACATCATCCATGGAACACTATGTCATAGACATAGATATTTATATTCTTTCACAATTACGATGACTACTGTCGCTTGGCCACATAGCCCTTCCTAAAACAGTCACTTCTGGGACCTGACAGTTTCACTACAAAAGGGTCAAATGCTGAAACAAAGGTCTGCTTGGGAAATTGCTCCCATTTCCCAGGGCTGTCTTTACAATTAAATAGGGATGCTGAAAATGTCAAATTAAAATGAAGGCATTTTGAAAAAAAGGTTACACAGTGAACAATTATACAAAGATATTTGTTAAATGGAAAAATACTCATTTATTATGCCAATGTCTTCCCTTTCATATATGCATGAATAAACTATATGGCCAAGGTGGGTATTTCCAGATCTCCTCAGGGTGCCACTCTGTCCACCTCCTCACTCTGAACGCCAACGTACTCTTTTGAGAAGGGCACACCCGTCCTGTCCCAGAGAGCCCTCTCCCCTCAATTTTTCTACTGCTTTCCTATCAACAGCTCAGCATCTACCGAATCCCACTGGCCAGCCATGTCTCCAGAGTAAACCTGTTGGTCTACCCCATCCACACTGCCTGCCAGATACTCCCTGCATAGCCAGGCCCTGTCCAACAGGCACCACCTTAACTGGCATTAAAGACAAACTGCAGACGGCAGATGGCAAGGCTAAAACAATGAGAGCAGGGTCTTTGACTGGAAGGCTACGAAATTTACACAAGATTCTTTAAGGAAGCAAAAGGGAACAAAGAATTATGTAAGGAAAGAGAAATAAGACAACAAAACAAGCAATCCATGAAGAATAATCAGGAAGAGTAAAGGATGGATGAGCAGGAACAAAGAGCAGGGGCAGGAAAACGATTCACTTTATGATACTGCACCATCAAACTTGAAATAAGCAGCGACCCTGCTGCCAAAATGGCTGCTGTGGGACGGGAGGGAGAAGGGGGCATGCAGCTCAGCACGTCAGCGTTCTCGAGCTGCCACGGTGAGGTGAGCTGAGCGCTCTGTGTGTGTGGACCTCACAACAGCCCCTCTACGTGAGGTCCTGGTTTTACAAATGGTGACACTCAGGTCCAATGGGGTGAAGTTTCATCGAAGGCCATGCAGCTGGTCAGTGGGGAGGCTGGGACTCTGAACCCAGGCAGACCCACCCCGGAACCCACACTATAAATCACCAGCCTCACTACGCACAAAAGAAAAGCACATTAAGAGTCAATTTTCATATGCTAATGTCACTTTCAGCCTTAATTTAAGTCCTCTTAAAATTGGAGAATGAACATACAAGAAACATTCATAATCAATATTTTGCATGAGTATTTAATAAAATCAGACTGGTATAATACTAAAATAATACTAAAAAACTAGAACAGGGCGGGCCACGGTGGCTCAGCAGGCAAGAATGCTTGCCTGCCATGCCCGAGGACCTGGGTTCGATTCCCGGTGCCTGCCTATGTAAATTAAAAAAAAAAAAAAAAAAAAAACTAGAACAAATATGATTTTTAGTATCAAGTAAACATCATAAACCAAAAAGGTGGCAAAAAGCATGTCAATCAAAGAAATATTATTCTAGAACTCACTTTTTAATGACAGTTATGGTATCAAAAGCATATTAATTTTAACAATGAAGGGCTACAGCCAGGCAGGGTAAGTGAGCATGGAGCCGTGTGCTGGTTCTAGCGCAGCTCTGTGCAGTCTCCACGGGGAGATGCCACATTCCAGTGCCTAAGGTGACGTGCGAGAGGCAGCCCATGGCGATGCTGAATATGAAACAGGAATGAGTAATTACCCTACCTTCAAAAAGCTCACAGAACAATGGCAGAGTGGGAAAAATAATTACAAAATACTGTGAAAATATACATAGTATATATAAATGCTATAAAATAATACTTATACAAATAATGCTACTAGGAGTACATATCCTGGCAGTGAATGAAAAGACAATGGCCAAAAAGAGACTTAACAAAAGGGATGTCCTATAATCAGGACCTATGATTAAAGGTCCCAATTAAAGACTGGAAATGGGAGACATCTTTACAAACTCCTAACTTCGGCAGATAGAAGGGAGCAGGTGTGAACAGCACAGCACAGACACAGAAGCCCTGCCTCTGCGGTGGGGGTCGGGGTTTCAGGGGGCAGTGGTGGAGAGGGAAGTGTAAAGGTGGGTGAGGGGTAAATGCAAAAGGAGTTCAAGAATTGACAATCGTTTTTCCACACAATGATAATATCCACAAGGATTCAGGATCCTTTGAACCTTCAGACACTCTGAGGCAAGGACAAATGGTTACAACCTGCTTGGAGGTTAATTTATACAGATGTACTGAAAGCCTTATAGATATATATTCATAATCTATCAGTTCCATTTGTACAAATTTGCCCAAAGGCCAGGCAGCAAGAATGCCAACCGCAGTGGCGTCTGCAAATGAAAAACTGAAAATGAAACACACAGGAAAGGACTGGTGAGACCTGGAAAATACTGCTGTGGAAGAACATGCTTCCTCGGGAATACAATCTTAAAAAACATTTTAAAAATTAAGATCATCAGCCTCAAAAACATCACAAGAAAAGAAAACTGAGTAAAATCCCCTAGGAACAGGGTCAAGAATCCTCAACAAAATGCTAACAAAGTCAAGATCACAGACAGATGGAAAAGATTAAGTACCATGGTCGAGAGGCTCGCCCCAGGGAAGCTGATAGGTCTCCGCATGCTGCAGCCGTCCAGGCCAGGGCTATTCTGCCAGAGCAGTGAAATCTTAGGTCCACACAAAAGTGACACACAAGTGTTCACAGCAGCTGTACCCGCAACAGCCCAAAAGTAGAGACCACCCAAATGCCTATCCCCCAATGAGTGGACAACGTGGAAACCCATGCAGTGCAGAACTCCTCAGGTGCTTGGTGGGTCCTGGAAACATCTGGGTAAATGAAAGAAGCCAGGCAAAAAAGGTCATCTATTGTGTACGATTCCCTGTACGCGAAATGCCCCAAACCCGCAAATCCACGGAGAGCGCATGGAGAGCATCACTGCCCTGGGGGGAACAGACGCCTGGGGACAGCTATGCAGCCTGGGGGGAGGAGGAGGGAATGACAGACGCTTGGGGTCGGCAACGCTGCCTTGGGGTGGACAGACGCTAGGGGATGGCAACGCTGCCCTGGGGGGTGGACAGACGCTTGGGGACGGCTATGCTGCCCTGGGGGGTGGACAGACACTTGGGGTCGGCGACGCTGTCCTGGGGGGTGGACAGACGCTTGGGGTGGGCTACTAACCGGTACAAGGCTTCTTTTCAGAGGGACAAAAATATTCTGCAATCAAACTGTGGCGGTGGCTGCACAACTCTGTGAACACACTAAAAACCACTGACCTGTACATTTTAAAACAACGAATCTTTGGTATTCGATCCTGATAGGACTACACTTTATCCCAATATGACTACAGTTTAGCCTTTTTGCAAGTAAACTCCTTATTTCCTTTTGTCCTATCTTCAGCCTGAAAGTTTCATTTCACTCAAAATTTAAACACAGGAAGTGTTTGAAAGATGAAAAACAACAAAGAACACACAGGGTTCTTTTAAATGAATGTTAACTTTGATCATATAAAGAAATATCTTCAAGAAATAAATGTAAATTAAAATCCTAAGAAAAACATACCATTTCTTTTGTAAATTTGATCACTTATGTTTCCATCTAATAATTTTAAATATACATTAATCCTCAAATTATGTGGATGAAAACTATTCAGGAAATCCCAATTAAAAATATTATATATGGATTTAAAAATCAGGAAAAGAGGGTCTGATTAAAGGCGGTAAGCTGAACAAGTAACTCTGCCGCCACTTCTTCCCAAGATGCCCTGTGAAAGCGAAGGGGCACACAGAGCAAGCAAAGCTACACCATGTAGCGTTCTATCAGAACGTCAGACCTCTAACAAGGACACTGGAAGAAAAAGAAACAACAGAAGTACGAAGAGAAAACAGCCAAGAAATCACAGAAAAAAACGGACGCCAGGCGCCTTCGAAGAGCAGGGCCTCGGCGGGACCACTCAGCACCGCAGACGACGGCACCTGCGCGTGGAGCACCTGAGCGTGGAGCACCTGAGCGCACCTGAGTGCGCAGGGCCATCCTCAGGTAATGCCACCTACTCTTCGGAAAGCCAACGCGAGATGGCAGCAGAAGGCCCTGCTCTCGGCCCCTCCCTGGGTCCTCACTGCACGCCTGAAATGTGACAGCTCACTGCATGCCTGAAATGTGACACACACACTGGCAACCTCTGCAGTCGTGAGAAATCGATGCTATCAGAGCGCAGCCTCAGTAAGTACTAACTGAATTCTTACGGTTTTTAAAGGTTATGCGTCTCCTCAGAGAACCTATACGTCAATTCCTGTCAACGTGGACGAAGACAAAGAAAGTAATGGTATTTTTCCAAGCTCTAAAGAAGAGACAAACTTGGTTTTCCAGCCTCGGATTGGGAGGCTGGAATATATATAAAATGAGAAGTAACCAAAAACTCTGATATTTTGCGCAGGTTCTAAAAATACAGTAATATGCCGCCAGGGTTGGAAAAGAAAATAAGGATGATATTTCCCAGAAGTACAGTAATGAAGGAAGCACATACTCCCCCCACTGCCATGGCACTGTGCTGGAAGGGGCATCACACAGCAGGCCTGGCACCCCCGGTGCCAGCAGGTCCCAGGCTGCCAGTTGCACGGGCCTCGCTCCCCGGTAGGGTGCAGGGTAAAGCATCAGGCCTTCCCTGCGGCCACGCCCTCAGGATGTGCAGTCTCGGGCTTGCTTACGAGGGACTCCCGCTTCTGAACACACTGCACCACCATGTTTCGGACCCACACCCACCCCTGAGAACCCCGCACTCTGCGTCAGGAACGTCTGTGGAGGTTTGGGATCAAAAAGGCAGACGCTGGCCCTACCAGGCTGGCTGAGCCACAATCTTCAGAGAAGAAACCCAGCTCACGTGCAGACACTGTGTGTGTTCTGTTTTCTCAGCTCCAGAAAAGATTCTAACTCGCAGTCACAGCTGAGAAATGCTGGCAACCCTGGAGGCCTATGTATAATGAAGCATTATATGTAAAAGATCCATAACGTAATCTCTCAGACTTCCTTTCTTCAAATCAATCACTTGTGAATTCTCTTGGTATCTCCTCACGGGTCCTACATTCCAATCTACAACTCCTCTCTGAACTAGCTTCTAACTGAATCAACAGGTATAGCTCAAAACACTTTAATGTCTTTACCAAAGTTTAATATCATGCAGGGCACTCCATTTTGTATATTACAACTTATGAATATCTTTGCAATACAAAACCTTTGTCAGTAACAAAGTACACTGACAGAATCGAGAAACCATTCTATGATTTCACCTACTCAACAAACATCAATTTTAAAACCTCTTCTTGAAGATCATGTATTTTTTTGCCTGTAAAACAAAACTTAACCCCACAAAGGACAGGCTAAGCCTACTTAAAATTAGGCCTAAGAGTAACCCCCAGAGAGCCTCTTTTGTTGCTCAGATGTGGCCTCTCTCAGCCAACACAACAAGCAAACTCACTGCCCTCCCCCTGTCTACATGGGACATGACTCCCAGGGGTGTGAACCTTCCTGGCAACATGGGACAAGAAACCCTAGAATGAGCTGGGACTCAGCATCAAGGGATTGAGAAAAACTTCTCAACTGAAAGGGGGAAGAGAGAAATGAGACAAAATAAAGTGTCAATGGCCGAGAGATTTCAAACAGAGTCGGGAGGTTACCCTGGACGTTATTCTTACGCATTAAGTAGATATCACCTTGTTATCCAAGATGTAGCGGAGAGGCTGGAGGGAACTGCCTGAAACTGTAGAGCTGTGTTCCAGTAGCCATGTTTCTTGAAGATGATTGTATAATGATACAGCTTTCACAGTGTGACTGTGTGATTGTGAAAACCTTGTGTCTGATGCTCCTTTTATCTATGGTATGGACAGATGAGTAAAACATATGGATTAAAAATAAATAAATAATAGGTGGAACAAATGTCAAAATAAATTTAGTAGATTGAAATGCTAGTGATCAATGAATGGGAGGGGTAAGGGGTATGATATATATGAATTTTTTTTTCTGTTTTCTTTTTGTTTTTTTTCTGAATTGATGCAAATGTTCAAAGAAATGATCATGATGATGAATATACAACTATGTGATAAAAAGAATATTCATATTGTATGTTGATTGGTTTTATTAATAAAATTTTTTTTTAAATTAAAAAAAAATGAAGGCAGTCACACTTCATGGTTATAAGGGATTAGACTTTGTTTTTGCCTTAACATTCTGCTAGTCTACTACTCTAGAGAAACTGTACTGCACATTATCTCTACAGCAGAATTTAACAAAATGCTAAGAATAACTGTGAAAAATCCTTAGGTCAACATTTAAAACTTCCTTAACCAGAACTCTATCCTAACATTTACAATAAACGTCTTTCTTTTACCGTTTGAAAAACTATGTCAGTCAACTGCTTCTTTTAATGTGACTGAAGCAAGCATCAAAACGAAAAAGAAACTGGCATGTACACCAACATATAATTAGAGTAATAACTGCGATGAAATAAGTAAAATCAATCTTTTATCCCAGCATCCATTCTCAGATGCATAATGGTTAAGTTATTTTCTCAAGTACAGCAAAACGAACCTTGAAAGAAAATAAAACACATTATGAAAAATATAGTACAAAGGCTAAATAGATGGAAAAAATGTGTTTCAACACTATTTTCCCTTGTCAAAAGACAAAAACAAAACTCAAAGGAAAAGCCCGTAGCAGGAAGTGTGCAGCCGCGAGGCCCCGGCTGCAGAGCCCTGAGGGAGGCAGGGGACAACAGCTCCTGCGGACACCAGGGGCCCTGCGCTGAGACGCTGGGCAGGGTCGCCGCATACCTGAGCCTCAGCAGGGAGCCGACCCACGCAAGCTCCAGACGGCACTTAGTTTAAAGGAAAACCGGATCAAAAGCTATTTTTAAAATCCCTAATTTTAAAAAGGATAAAAGAAAACATAAAACATTATTTCACTATAATGAGCACACAATTCCTAGGAATATTTATGTATTTACAGAGAACACAGTGTATTAAGTAAACCTAAATTTTTAAATAAAGATTACTGCAAAACCCAAAAAGCTATTTTCTATTTAAAACACACTGTATTCTCCCTCATTCATGAGGCTCTAAATTATTCTGGATTGACTTTTGCATCATGGCGCCAATAAATACGTCGCCATAAGCTCCCCACATCACCATTCTCATCGGCTGCCTGTAAAACAACTTCCAAAAGGACTAATTTGGGGCCCAGAGAACAGAATCAAGAGGAAATTAGTCTTGTTCACTGAATAAAGTTATACCCATATCTGCTGATACTGAAAAACGATGCAAATATAATTTTTTTCCCAGAAGTTTAAAAGACAACACTTTCCATGAAGGTACGCTACGCCTATTTTCCCAGAAGGGACATGCGATAATCTAATTCCAAAGAAGACACCGAGCACATGGATTTGGCATTAAAGAGCCTGATGAGTTGTTTTTATCCATATAGTTCATTTTTCAACTGTTTTTGTTCCATAAGTGAAAATGAGGTGGTTGTGTTTTTACCAAAATATTCACACATCTACGAAGTCACAATATTTAAAAAAAAAAAAGCTCACATTCATTTTTATCTTTAAAGATAACTATTGTGCCAATGAAAATATTAAGGAAAACGTACAAATGCAAACTATGTTAAATAAAATTAGGAAGTACAGGTCTCCAGCGAGCTGAATACTTCATTAATAGGCGTATCATCATTGAATAGACCCAAAGGTGCCTAATTAAGCACTTTCACTAACGTATTCATTATAATTCACCAGAAAGATGATGCTTCTTTCACAGGATTGAAAAGCACCCATGACGATAATCTGCCTTGGTACACAGGGGTTTGTACTTGTGGAGCCTCTGACTCGGATAATGCAGGCAACAGTCAGAAAGCAAACGGGTCAAAAAGGTGAAGATGCAGCCAGCTCATGGGAGAAAATATTTGGAAACCGTGTATCAGATAAAGGCTTGATATTCTGTGTACGTAAAGAAAACATCTAACTCAACAAGAAAAGAACAAACAATCCAATTATAAAATGGGCAAAGAAGCAGTTGACCGACTGTTTTTCAAATACTATTGGACATTTACTGTAAAATGATAGAATTCCAGTTAAGGAAGTTTCAAAGAAGAGCTGAGAGCAGTGGCACAGACAGACATTTGCACACTGATGTTCACAGCAGCATTATTCACAACTCCCAAAAGATGGAAACCATCCAAGTGCCCATCTACAGACGAGTGGACGAACAAAATGCGGTAGGTACACACGTACAATGGAATATTATGCAGCGTAAGACAAAATGAGGTCCTGAAGCACATGACAACTTAGATGAACCTTGAGGGCATGATGCTGAGTGAAACAAGCCATGCACAAAAGGATAGATACCTTACTAGTCCACGAGTATGACACTGGTAAAGATAAACTCAGAAGCTTATAATATAGAATACAGGGGACCCAGAGATACATGGAAGCTAGAGACAGGTGAACA
>PVIY010043767.1:0-20119 GCA_004026745.1 Myrmecophaga tridactyla
GTGTTCCCATGGCATCACCTCGACATCCCCGGTCCCCCAGGAAAAGGGAGGTCTTCAGTAAGATTCTGCTGAATGCAGTTGAGGACCACATTTCTCATGTAGCTTCTGGGCACAGACAGTAGAGGGCAGTATAGAGCCACTCCTTTACCCAGAATTGCTGCTCCCCAAAATCTAGGTTGCAGAGGTTGAAGGAAGCTGGCTTCCAGGGGCAACCTGGCTGAGAGCTTAGGAGCTACAAGGGCACAGTACCACTGTGCAGAATCTTCTTGGAGAATGCTCCTTGCAGTCAGCCTGGCCACTAGCTGCCTTTGGGAGGCTGCCTCAGCATATTTCTTTAATAAGAGCCAAATGTCCCTCCCAACATCCTTATCCCCAGCTGGAAGGAGCTTGGCCGTGGAGAGAGAAGTGAAACAGCTCCCTCACATCCCCATTCCCATTTCAAATAAAGATAGCTTCACCACAAAGGGCCTGCAATATAATTGCTCCACTTTGAAGAACAACAGGTAGCAGCATCAATATTTGATTTTTAAAAGGTTGTGTGAACAGTTTTAAATATTAGAGATAAAGGCAAAGACTCAGATCATCTTTTCATCTCAGCAGTGGAAGCATTTTAAACAAAAAACGGTGCTAATGAGCAGAATAAGACTGTTTGCCCATCAAATGGTATTGAGTTGCAATAAAGCAAAACCATTTAGGGGGGGCGGTGGGAGTGGAAAGCAGTATCTTCACTGGGGGTGTATTTTGTTCATTATCCCTGTAATGAGAAAAAAATAAAGCAACGCTGCCGGAGTAACTTTCTTCCATCTCATTGTGGGCTGTTTAGCTCCCTCGATGAGTGGTCTGGGACAGGCTCTGAGGAAACCTCATAAATTAACCATCCAACTTCCTGGCTAATGAGCCCAATATGTCATTTTCCAGTGATCAAAATGATGCGATTCAATAAAGCATTTTGTAAGGAAATATACTTTTAATAGGGAGAACTGCAGGGTCATGGTCCTCCTGAGATAATTGTGGGCCAGAGGAATTAGAGGCGTGGAGCTGTACTTACTGTCTGGAGGTGCCCCATGGGGTTTGTGTGGCAGATACTGTCTTTCAGGGACTATAAATTCCTTCATTATATTTCCATTACTGCATTAATGCAGTGATCTCAGATTTACTTGTAACCAAGAAGGCTGCTTACTCCTGAAACTTGGTATCATTTAATGCTAATAAGGGCCTTGCAAGGCAGGCAGCTGTGTGTGTGTGTGTATGTGTGTGTGTGTGTGTGTGTGTGTAACCTGGCACACAGGCTCAGGTAACCCAGCAGGAGTGTCAGGAACCTGTGACGGTATTAGTATAGGATCCAGAGAGCTGCGAAGGCTAAGGACAGCAGAGGGATACCTGGAAAAGTCAGGAGCCAAGAAGGAACTGTGGCCAAGAAGAGAAGCTGAGGTCAGAACTAGGCAAGAAGTATCAAGTGTGAGATTCAGACTGCAAAGGCAGGGGATCCTTTAGGGGAGGCTGACAGGACTCAAAAAATAGGAGTGCTGGGCAGCAAAGGAGTCCAGGACTCAGACTTGGAAGCAAGAAAGATTGTTGGGAATGCGTGCCGATTCTAGACCGCCACGTGGTTTAGGGCAGGTCCAGGCGCTTTATGGTGGAGGGGATAAGGGCAGCCCAGCCCAAGGGGTGTCTCCTTAAAAGGCTCCAGCCTTTTTAAAGCACAGCTCCTTTAAGAGAAGGACTCCAAGGACAGACTTGGTAGAATTGCCTGATTCTGTACTCTGTCCCCAAGGGTGAAAAAAGGCACCTGCTTTAAAGAGAAAAGTGTATAGCAATAAATGTCACAAGTCTCCACAAGGGACCTGACGATCCTTTAGTTTGCTATTCAGCTAGGCTGGGAATTTTGGCTCTGGAGGGACGGTAGCTGGGAAAGGCTAGGCTTCCACTAGTATTTTCCAAGTCGACTCTGGTGGGAGTGAACAGATAATGTAGCAGGAAACAGGACAATTCCTGGAGTCAGGTTCGAGATCTGGCCTCCCTGCTATTAGGCTGCACAGGTGTTGGTCAAGTGACTCAGTCTCTCTGAGTGGTAGTTTCCTTAAGTGACATTTCATTTCCTAGGCAATCTATTTATTTGCAGGGAGGTGGAGAGATAAATGAATCTACCAGGTTGCTTACTTTTGTTTACTTATTATTTATTTCTCCAACACCAGAGTTAAGGAAAAATAAGCTACAAACAGAATCAGGGAGTCTTTCTCTCAAAGCAGTTCATATCTATAATGGCTTTTACCTAGGAATGTAAGGTTGTTCTTAATTCGAGTAAATTGGAAATAAATTTGTGAAAAGAGGATTTTCCATGGGTGGGAGTGCTCAAAATAATATGTTAATTAGCTGTTTACTTAAGGTGAGAAAAGGATTGTGTCAAGTCTATTCTTTTGCAAACTGCAGCCCGAGTTCCCTCATTGGTAACAATAGGCAAAACTTCTCAGCTTGTTCTGGCCTTGAAATGAGACACCCCAACTTCCGGAAGTTGCAGGAGGTGCTGTGGCAAGGGTTTCCCACTTCAAAAAAATATTCCTTCTTTGGTTTTCAACTTTTAGCTTGTTATAGCTGTTGACTACATCTAACTAATATGAACTGACTTTTGCTAATTGCCAGTTGGATTGTACATATTTTGTCATTTAGTCTTCATACTAATTGCAGGAGGATAGTTTAGTTATGTGCACATTTAGGGATGAGAAAACTGAGTTCCAGAGATGTTAGCTACGAAGAGGAGAGGGGAACTCCACACTCAGGCCTTTGGATGGATGCCATGCCTCCCATAATTTTTAGTACTTTTTAGTACTTCACATTCACCCCCAATGACCTCTAGATTTGATCATCTTAATTTTTTCAAATAACTTTATTTTGGGAATAGTTTTATTCCCAAATAGTTTTCATACTTATGCCCTTTTTTTCTTCTAGGTTCCACTCCAGGCCACTACATTGCATTTATTGACTCTCAGGTTTAATCTGGTTATTTGCTGCAACTTTAGTTGGGAAAAGGCTAGGGTAGGGATAAAGTTTAAAAGGGTAGCATTTTCACAGGCTGCACCCATGTACAAAAGATGTCCTCATGTTTTTTAAAATTTTATTTTAATTTTGCTTTTGGTAGAAGCAGTTCTTAAAACTCACTGAAAATGACACTTTCATTTTAGCTTGGAATCTTGGCTGGCTTGTACAATGACTGTGTAGGGTTAGGACTGAAATTCAGCTTTCCAAATCAATGCTCCATCATTGCCTTCTTTCAAGGACAGGAAATTTCAAATCAACTTTGAGCTTTAACATTCACTGCTCCAAAATATTCCTGAGGTTTCCACAATTGCCAATAAATAAGGCATTCCATCATCTTTAAGATGTCAAATCTTTAGATAAATTGAATTTCATAAAATATTGCTCTATTGATCTTTGTGCTCAGCTTTCAATATGGGAAGCCAGCTAGAATTGCTGGCTGGGACTTTTCTGCAAAGAGGATGTTGTGTGATAGGTTTAGGAGGTGAGCATCCTTGACTCTAAATTTTAGTTCCTGGCACTGTATTAGATCTAACTTGATCGTAAGTGGCCTTTCCTTCATCGCTGTCAACCCAACTCTATAGTAAAATTAGTATAGTAAAATCTCATGCATGCTCATTAAAATATGTGGAGAGGAAACCTTGCATATCTACATTGTACGTCACCTGAGAAAGCACTCCATGCAAAGTGGGTATGCAACCTGTGATAATACTTCCTCCTCCCCTAGAGAGAAAGAAAACCAAGCCTCTCAGAACTCAATTTTGAGAGTTCATCAAATTTACAGAAAGAAAAGGGCACTGATGAAAACTGATACCATGACAAGACAGAAAAGGGAAAAGTTAAAACACAGTGTTTCTTCCCCACACCAGTGTTCCCAGGGCTGCTCTTGAAATAGTCTGCAGTTATGTGCAGGTTCTTTAAAAATTTTTTAAAAACAAATAATGTTTTCATGCTTTTATAATGACAACATGTCTTGAGTGCCATCTGTTCTTGCCATTTGCCAGGACAGCTCAATGAGAAAATAGTAATCGGATGACTAATATTTAGCCTGCTTGCAGTCTTTAAAAAATTTTTTTAATTGAGGTAAAAGTCATATAAAATAAAATTAACCATTTTAAAATGTACAATTCAGTGGTGTTTTGTATATTTACAATACTGTGCAACCACCACTGCTATCAAGTTCTAAAACAGTTTCATCACCCCCCAAAGAAAATCCTGTACCTATTACGCTGTCACTCTCCATCCTTCCTCCCCCCAGCCCCTGGCAACCACCAATCTGTTTTCTGTCTTTAAGGATTTATCTATTCTAGATATTCCATAGAAATGGGATCAAACAATATGTGACCTTTTGCGTCTGGCTTATTTTACTTAGCATAATGTTTTCAGGCTCATCACATTGTAGCATGTATCAGTGCTTCATTCTGTTTATGGCTGAACGCTATCACATTGCATGGATAGATTACATTTTGTTTATCCATCCATCCATGGATAGGCTGGATTGTTTCCACCTTTTGGCTATGGTGAATAGTGGTGCTATGTACATTTGTATGCAAGTGCTTGTTTGAACACCTGTTTTCAATTCTTCTGAGAATATACCCAGAAGTGGAATCGCTAAGTCATATGGTAATTCTATGTTTAGCTTTTTGAGGAACCACCAAATTGCTTTCCATGGCTGCTGCACCATTTTACATTCCCAACAGCAAACGTAGGAGGGTTACAATTTTCCCACATCCTCGCTAACACTTGCTATTTTCCATTTTTAAATTATAGACATCCTAGTGAGTGTGGATTTGATCTGCATTTCCCTACCAATTAATGACGCTGAGCATCTTTTCATTGTTTACTGGCCATTTTTATATCTTCTTTGGAAAATGTCTATTCAGGTCTTTTGCCATTTTTAATTTGGGTTCTTTGCCTTTTCATTTTGACTTGTAAGAGTTTGTCATATAGTCTGGACACTAGACCCTTATCAGATATTTGATTTGCAGTTTTTCTCCCACTCTATAGGCAGACTTTTCACTTTCTTAATAATGTCCCTTGATGCACTGTTTTTAATTTTAAGTCCAACTTATCTATTTTTTCTTTCTTTGCTTGTGCCATTGTATTTTTAAATGGATGGACAGCTTCCCTTGAGATAACGTCATAGAGCCCATGGCAAGTTATCATGATGGGGGAGCAGAATACAAGGTTTTGCCATCAGGCATGTTGGATCATTCATCACACATTTCTTAAGGAACTACAATGTGCCAGGTAGTGTGCTGGGACTAGAAATACCAAGATAAAAAAGAGTCTTCACAGGCTGTTGGGGGCTGAGCCGTAAACTGACAATTAAATAAAAAGTGCTACTATAGAGGTTTACAAGGAGTGCTAATGGAATATACAAAGGAGGCCCTGACCCAGACTCTTTGTTTATATGTGTGTCCAGGCATAAGAAGTATTCAGGAAAGTTTCCCTGAAGGAGAGAGAGGCTCATCTGAATCTGGAAAATTGGTAGATATTAGTCACATCTAAAAGAGGGTGGGTTTAGGCTCAAATGAATCCTATTAGATCAACATGATGCATCAAGAATACAATTCTGTTTTAAGTTCACCAAAGAGCAGGAGTATGCAATGCAAGTAATAAGGTTTAACTATTTCCTGGGCACTCACTAGTGCCTCCTAAATCAGGTGATTAACAGAATTGATTGCTCGGCCCCAGACCAGGTGAAGTGGGAATACAAGTGAAGATGAGATGGTTCATGATGGGAGGCAGTCATAATTTACCCACAGGCAGCAATCAAATGGCAATATGAGGCAGTATGTAAAATGGTAGTCCATTTGTGCTTGAGGAGCAGACATATCCTTTGTTGGTCTGAGGCCATGAAGATACCCTTATGGGGTTTTTCTGGGCCAATTACTGGAGGATCTGGTGCCAAAGCATCTGAGAGTCTATTATCTCCATTGTTCTATTAAAAGACTGATGTTAAAACTTTTAAAAACAGATCTTGTGGTTTTTGTGTGTTTTTTCCTAGAGCTATTTGGATAGGAATGTACAGTAGCTGCACATTGTAAAACTGCGTTTTTTCCTAAAAACCCAAACTTTTGAGGCATGCGTTTCATTTAGGCTCTAAATCATAGGTATCTGTAGTGAGCAGTGAATTACCAAGTGTGGCTATAACATCCTCTGTTCTCTCCATACACTATAGAGGAACATAATATCTTATGACAATAAAAGCGAATAAGACACAAAGTCTCTCAGAGCTTGGAGAGGGGCAAAATTATAAAGGCATTCATGATAAAGTAGGCAGGATAAAATAGGGCATCAAGGCTGTGGTCCCTGGTTTTCTATTCAGCTTCAGAAGAGTTAGTTCAGAGCTGCAAACTCCATGGGACAACAATTTCCTCTAAAGCCCCCAAACCTCCCCAAACCATTGAAACCTCCCCAAACCATAAAAGCTTGTAAAATCATGGATCCAAAGCAAATTCTTAGTTAATTACAAAAAGCATAGGGTCATAAAGATTGTTAAACATCTGCCCAAAGACAAATTTTAGGTATGTGACAGCAAACCACAAATGCCAATAGCTAGCTATCTCTTCCTAGAACAAAGTAGACACCTGGTGTCCAAAGGTCATCGTGGAAACTTGCACAAAGAAGACACCTGGTGTTCCATGGTTGGAAACCTGCCACCAACAAAACTTCCTATAAAAGGAGCTAAATCCAATTCACTTGGTGCACGTCCCTCTCTTGGGCATGTCTATGTTAACCTCTTTAACATGTACTCTCTCTTTCTCTTTAATAAACTTTACTACTTATCCTTACTGCCCCCCCCCCCCGTTTGTCTAAACACTTTTAGTGACAAGACTCCTGAACCTGGAACAGGGATCAGCTAGCACTATTGCCAGCCAGGCACAGGTTACATATTCTGGTGAGCCAGCCAGGAGAAGATTGCAGAAGCTTCCAGGAGCTTCCAGAAGCAGCATCTTCCACATATGACACTGGCCTCCTGCATTTTGTAAGTCATCCCCCTTGATACTGATTCTTGCCATTCTGCTCGCCCTTTCTCCTTATCTGCCTTTGCTTAGTCATTGCACTACTTATTCTTGTCACTCTCATTGGTTGCTGCCTCCCTCCCATCTGGGTACGTGGCTCAGCATGAATTTCTCACCTAGGTTCCTTCCCTTCCTTACCCATTTCAGGTGCATTCTCGCCTCTTTTGGCCCCTCTCTTCTCCCTTTGCTGCCGACTGCTAAGTCCAGGTATTTGTTCCTTTGTCTTCTCTGCTATCCGACTTTCATGCAAACTCAATGTTGGGTGTGTGGTAAGATTTTTCTTGGGGAGACTTCCTGTGGTTCAAAGGTTATGGATTTCCCAGAGGACCATCCTTATAGTTCTTCTAAAGATATTCATCCCTGGCCATGCCCCTTCCTTTTCCATTCCCTTTCCCCAGAGGAAATTCTTCAAGATATTCTTGCTCACGTCCTCCTTTGCATATGGCCTGTGTGTCATTCCTGTAAAGAACTCTTAGGCAGTCTTTATAACATCAGCTTTTTCTTCCCAAAGGAGAATGCAGGCCTTAGCCATATAGGGCCTCCGTCCCTTCAAGTTATCTGTTGGTGGTGGTTTTTAGATGGGGTCATGCATGAAGCTTATCGAAAGACGTTCTGCCCCTAGAGTTGGGAAAGGAGCAGAGTTTTGGCTTAGAGCCCACAGGAGTGAGTAATCTATCTCTCCAGCCCACTGAGATGGGCTCAGAGTTGCCAAGGTAAGAAATTTAACTCACAGCCCTCTGGGTCAGGCTTGGGAGTTAAGGGGTGAAACCAGACAGCCCATCTCCCAAATCTAAGGTTTTCTCCCTCATGGGATGCCCGGGGGTAAGACGGTGTTGTGAGGTATTCAGCTGCAGGACAGGATGACGAATCTCAGTGAGCGAGTGTCCCTCTACCTCTCTCCTTTCAGAACAGGAGCAGTGTGTCCAGCATTCCAGTTGATAGCTGCAGCCTCAAAGCCTGGAGTAATATGCTGACCAGCAAACTGAAAAAAAGGTTAATTTCTTATTGTAATGTTGCTTGGCCTTAATGTAAATGGGGAGGTGGAGAAGAACGACCGCAAGATGGCACTCTTGGCTTTAATGCCATTCTCCAATTAAATTTTTTTTTTTTTGTAAAAGAGAAGGGAAATGGGCTGAAATTTCTTAAGTTCAGCTTTTCATGGCTCTATATCAGGACAAAGCCGTGAGGAGAGCTTGTAAAGTGAGTTATCTTTAGGGGGGAATTAAGTGATGAATTCTTTCTGCCTCAGAAAAAGAAGGAGGTAGATATTTCAGATGACCCCAAAGTTTGAAACTCCAAAAAGATTCAGGAATGATCCTTCCCCAAACCCAGACCCTGAGCCCACTGGACCTGAAGCTGCCATAGACCTTCCTTCTTTAAAAGAAGAGGCTTCCAAGCCCACCGCACCCCCTCCTTATTCAAGTCAGGCTGGACACACTGGCAGTGGAACCCTTGCCACGCCCCAGAAAAGGAAGGAGGAGCTCAGAAGGAAATGGAATGTGTCCTCTCTGGAAAGTAGCCAATGGGGATATGGGAACCATAAGGGTCCATGCTCCTTTTTCTATGACCACCTTAGCAGAGAGTAAGAAGCAATTAGGGCACTGGAGGCCTGAGTGCCCCCAAGGGACCAAAGGAGCCCTGAGGACAGAGAGAGCCCCCAGGGCCCTGCCCACAAGGCTAGAAGGCAGGACCCTGGGTCTGAGAGTGCGTCGAGCCCCCAAAGAGGAGCAAAGCCTCTCCTGCTGGCTGCCCCCGACCATGAACGAAGGGGGTTCGGGGCCATTGGCTCCCTGGATCTCACTGAGGAATATCAACATCTCCGAGCCCCAGGTGTCTCTAGACATAGCAGGTAAGACTGTTAATTTTTAATTGATACAGGAGCCACGTATCCTGTCTTAACCTCTCACTCTGGCCTCACTGGCCTCTAACACCTGCCCCTTAGTGGACGTAGATGGAAAGTCTTGGGCTCGAGCCTCCACCCCACCTCTCCCCTGCAGAACTGTAGTATTCTTTTGAGTCATCAGTTTTTAATAATGCCAGAGTGTTCCCCACCCCACTTCTGGGAAAGGATATATTAAAGACATTAGGTGCCCAAATTTAAATAATAGGCTGTCTGTGAAAGCAAGAACCAGAAAGCCCCACTGAAAATACTGTAGCCTTAAATATGGTGTTAACTTGGATTGAAAGCACTCTAGAGTCTCTCCCTTCAGACATAAAAAGTCAGATGGACCCTAAAGTCTGGGAGACAGACTTGCCTGGGAAAGCAATGCATATCCCTCCTACTGTAAACTAGTACAAAAAGGACCTGCCTTTCCCCAGAAAAAGACAGTATACTTTTAAGCAGGAGGACCTTAAAGGTATTCAATCTCTCATCCAAAAATTCATGAAAGCAGGACTTTTCATCCCTGCAGGTGCTCCTGTAACACTCCCATTCTGCCTGTTAAAAAGCCAAGTGCAAGATCTTAGGGTCATAAACCAATTTGCTATTTCCCTAGCCCTTTCACCCTTGTGCTGGTCTGAAACTATTATGTACTCCCGAAAAGCTATGTTTTAATCCGGATCCAATCTTGTGGGGGCAGCTGTTTCTTCTAATCCTGATTCAATATTGTAGGGTGGAAATTTTTGTTTAGATTATCTCCATGGAGATGTGTCATGCTCAACTGTGAGTGTGACCTTTGGAGTAGATGGAGATGTGACTCCACCCATTCAAGGTGGGTCCTGAATAATTTACTGGAGTCCTTCAAAAGGGGAAGCATTTGGAGAAACCTCAGGTACAGATGTTTGGAGAACAGATGCTTCAGAGCCGACAGAGACATGGCTGTTTGGAGGTGCTTGGAGTGCCAACAGAGAGAACAGATGCCTAGATATGGACAGAGCCCAGCAAACCCTGCCATGTGCTTTCTCATGAGATGCTAAGCAAGCCAGAACCTGGAGAGAGCCAAGAGATGGAAGCCAGTCCCAAAGAAGCAAAATGAGGAATCTCCACAGGAACAGAGGCGAAACGCAATGAAGCCCAGGAGCACGAGACCTGCCACATGGCTTCCCAGCTGACAGAGGTGTTCCAGATGGCATTAGCCTTTCTTGAGTGAAGGTAACCTCTTATTGGTGCCTTAATTTGGACATTTTCATGGCCTTAGAACTGTAAACTTGTAACGTAATAAATCCTCTTTATAAAGCCATTCTATTTCTGGTATATTACATTCTGGCAGCATTAGCAAACAAATATAACCCTCCTCAATAAAATCCCAAGCTCCACCAGGTAGTACTCAGTTCTTAATTTAAAAGATGCTTTCTTCTGTATACCTTGACACCCAGCTTCTCAGTTTTTTATTTGTCTTTGAGTGGCAGGGGCCTGGGTATTCAGTCCCAACCCAACTCACCTGGACAGTCCTTCCCCAAGGGTTCAGGGACAGTCCTCACCTTTTTGGGAATGTGCTAGCACAGGTCCTAGCCCTCCTGCATTTGGAGTCTAGCTCCCTTCTTCAGTGTGGAGATAATTTACTAACATGCAGTCCTACGAGGGGAGCCTCCTTCAGGGACACCATTGCCACCTTTAATTTCCTAGCCGAATGAGAGTACCGAATTTCATCTTCTAAGCCTCAAATTCCCTTACCAGAAGTTTTTACCTTGGGCTTGTCCTCACCCAAGAGCAGGGGAGTGCTTTTTGTCATCTGAGAGAGTCCTAGCTATACTCTTGGTGCCACCACCTAGGGAAAAAAGCATTTAAGAGCCTTCCCAGGGCTAGCATGCATTGCAGGATTTAGATACCCTGATTTGGAGAAAATGCACAGCCTTCGTATGAAGCTGTTGGGGGAATGGATAGCGCCCCCTTAGAGTGGGTAGCAGAGCAGGCTATTGCCTTGGGGCTGGCCAAACTTAGATAACTCCTTTTATCTATAGGTAATTAAAAAAAAAAAAGAAGTAGCATTAGGAGTCTTAGTTCAAAATCTTGGAAACTTTCCTTGACCTGTGGCATACTTTTCAAAGCTGCTAGATGTCATGGCCTGGGGATGGCCGCCCTGTCTCAGAGCAGTAGGGGCCTCTGCTTTACTTTTAGAACAAGCCACCAAGCTAACGTGAGGACAAACTTCAAAAGCTCCCTCCAAATCAGTGATATCCTGGAGGCAAGAGGACATCGGTGGCTTTCAAACAGTAAACTCCTGAAACATGAGGCCCTGTTCCTAGACACATCAGAGGTTCAAATTCAAGTTTGTATCACCCTAAACCCAGCTACCCAGTTCCCTGTAAGCCCAGATCAGGAGAGTGCACCCCTCAAGCACTCATGCACAGACACACTGGCTCAAAATTATTCGAGCAGGCTGGACCCACACGATCAGCCCCTAGATAGCTCAGAGTTAGAACTGTTTGCAGATGGAAGCAGTTTTGTGAATGAAGGAGTTAGAAAAGCAGGATATACTACTATTTCCTTGCAAGATGTCATAGAGGCAAAGCCTCTACCCACTGAGACCTCGGCCCAAAAGGCTGAGCTCATAGACCTCACTAGAGGTTTAACATTCACAGCTGGAAAGAAGGTTAAGCTTTGTACTGACTCTAAGTATGCCTTTCTGGTGCTACCTGCTCACTCAGCCATCTGCAGGGAAAGAGGGCTGCTCACTAACGATAAATCCCCTATCAAGCACAGACAGGAAATTCTCAACCTGCTGGAAGCTGCATAGCTCCTCACAAAGTTTGCAGTAATTCACTGTCTAGCGCACCAAAATTCTGACTCTCTGATGGTTAAAGGAAATGACAGGGCAAATAGAGCTGCTAAAGCAGAGGCCAAGAACCCAATCACTGTGCTGGTGCTGGTCCCTGAGCTCTCTCTTCCCTCTATTACTCCTGTTTACACCCAGGAGGAAGAAAAACTAGCAAAGGGATCAGGGTATATATGAAACAAATGGTTGGTTTACTAAAGAAGGGAAAATTTTCCAGCCTAGTGAAACTCAGTAGAAAGTTCTCCAAGGTCTCCACCAAACTACCCGTCTAGGCAGAGATGTTCTCACCACCTTAGCACAAAAAGTACCTGAAGGGAAAAAATTAGCCCAAACCATTAAAAACAGTTACTTGAAGTTGTGCTTTATGTGCCATTAACAACCCAGTTTTTAGCAACCTTACCCAGCTGCCAGCCCTAACACCCCCTGTCAGCTACAAGGACCATGCCCAGGAGAAGAACGGCAGGTAAACTTCACCTGTATGTCACCTTGCCAAAGATTCAAATACCTACGAGTCTTTGTAGACATCTTTACAGGGTGGGTAGAAGTGTTTCCTACTGGGACAAAAACAGCTAATGCTGTCTTTAAGTTGCTTCTTAAAGAAATCACTACTATGTTTGGGTTGCTTATTTCCATCCAAAATGACACTGGGCCAGCTTTTGTCACCTACATAACTCAAGGGGTGGCAAGAACTCTTAGCATAAAATATTATCTCCATTGTGTCTGGAGACCACAATCCTCCAGAAAGGTAAAAAGAGCCAACTGATCCTTGAAACAAGCATCAGCAATGTTATGTCAAGAGACCCAGAGGCTGAGGGCACCAGATCTTCCCTTTGCACTCCACAGAACACGTTCAGCACCTGAAGAACCCCTCCAACTAATCCCCTTTAAAATGATGCATGGGAGACCATTTTAAGCCCAGGATTTGATGTTACATCCAAAAATCCATGCTCTAGCCAATTACTTAACTTAGCTAGGAGCCACCTGAAAACTTATACAGACCAAGAGGCCCAATTTCTTCCTTCCCCCAAACAAGATTTATCCCCTCCTAAAGTAAAACCAGGAGACTTGGTCTTAATCAGAACCTGGCAAGAAAACAGGCCTGGCTCTCATCTAGAGCCCAAATGGAAAGGACCTTACTCTGTAATTCTTGTTACTCCCAAAGCAGTTTAAGTCAGTGGAATCTCCAGTGGGATTCACCTGTCCAAGGATGCCCATTCAGGATCCTGCAGACCCTCTGACAGAAAAAATCCTACAACTGTTAAACACTAGGCAGATTAAAACTCCTACTAAAGAAGCAGGGCTAAGTACAGTGAGCTCTCTCTCTCTCTCTCATGCCCTACTATTCCTTGCACCTCACATTCTAAATATTCCCTAAAAATCCTCTTAAGTTACACTGCCCATCACATCATTCTATCCCATTGTTGGCCGTGTCCTAAAAATTCTAGATCCATTAGTTTGGCCAGCCAACAGTACATACTTTGGAACTCCAAGCCTTTCCACTTTTCCAACTCTGCAACACAAAAAGCCTTGGTCTCCTAAATTCCTTCCCAGGAGCACTCTCCCACCTTTGAGACTGATTTAAAACTCATCAACCTACCACAGCTCCTGTTACAGGTGCTAAATAGTCCAAAGTAACAATAGCTCCTGACACCACTTTCCCTTTTTGCATCAAGTCAAACTCCACCAAGGGTCTATATGTGGAAAAAATACCACCTAAGCTGTACAAATCCATAATTACATCCACCCAAATGCATGAACTTGGGACCTCGAGGTAACAGCCACAAGCCCCAAAAGCCAAGCCTGAGGGAATCCCTAAGCAGGAGGCCCTGTTTCCTGCAACAACCCCAACTATTTCCCCACTGCTGAGTTAGATGAAGCAGCAGTTATTTTCTTAAGCCAATCCTTAATTAACCGTCTGGGCAAAACTCAGTTCTGCCAAAACAAGCCAAACTCCCAAGTTTTCCCTAAAAACTACCAATCAACTGGAAAAGTGATATAAAGTAGACCCCTAAGTGATGGGCCCCTTTGTTACTATAACCTGGCAAAATAAAAAGTCACCTGGCATTCTTATTTATAGACACCCGGAGGCACCATCACCTCTTCTTTCACCCACAACTGCCACTTGAATGCTTCTTTCCAAACTACACCTTCACTCGCTCGAGGGAAATAAAGGCAAAAACACCTGTGGAGTAATCCACATTGGTTTTAGGCGACTAGCTGGCTGTATTATTTCAATCTGCGGGCATCTAGCTGCTCTACATTTTGATGTCACCATTGAAGCTGAGGAAGGATTATTCTTTCTCTGCGTAAATAATACCTACCTAACTTGACTCAGCAACTGGACTGGCCCTTGCTCTTTAGCCTATGCTAGCCCGGAACTATCCTATTTACTAACTCGAACTCAGTTCCTTTTCCCTCCTTCACAGTGTTCTCCAGACCAAAACATGCATTTTGGTCTTCTTTTGCTATTTTTTTATTGCATAATATAACGTATATACAAAGCAAAGAAATAAAAAAGCAATAGTTTTCAAAGTATTCTTCAACAAATGGTCACAGGACAGATGCCGGAGTCCTAATCCCTCTTTTACTAGGCACCACACTCGCAGCCATGGACTTGGGGTAGGAGGATTTGTTACCAGCCACCAGTTCCACCACAATCTCTTCTTAGAGCTCATATGTAGTGTAATATCCACGGCACGAACTCGAGGTCTCCTCTGGACCCAAACAGAATCTCTAGCAGCAGTGGTGCTCCAAAACAGACAAGCCTTAAATGCACTCACTCTGGCACAAAGGGGACCTTGCCCCTTCTTACAATGGGTGCTGCTTTTATGTCACTCACTCAGGTGAAATAAAAAAAACAAAAACCCAAACCATATGGGATCATTAGGAACAATCCCAGTGAATTAAAAACGGCACTGGAAGTGACTGGAATCCTTTTCTACATTTACCTAATCTAACTACTTGGATCCTCCGTTTTCTGGATCTTTTAATTTCTTTTATTCTCATTCCTATGTTTGGCCCATGTACATTTAACCTACTTGTCGGATTTGTTTCCAACAGACTGCAAGCATTCCACACTAAACTCATGCTCACCCACGAATATCAAGCTGTTCCAAACCAGGATCAACCTCTCCCCACCTTTAACTAAAATAGAAAGACACGTTTACATCCTTGCAGGTAAGGGTCTACTGTCCTTAAGACAGCAAGAGGAAATTTCAAAAGACAAACCTCTGTCCCTCAGCACCCTGAAGATTAAGGGTGTTCAACTCTTTCAGGGGGCTATTGAGGCAGGACAGAATAGGGCATCAAGGCTGTGGTCCCTGGTCTTCTATTCAGCTTTGGAAGAGTTAATGCAGAACTGCAAACTTCAGCTGCAAATATCATGGGACAAAAATTTCCCCTAAAGCCACGAAACCTCCCCAAACCATAAAAGCTTATAAAATCCTGGGCCCAAAGTAAATTCTTAGTTGATTACAAAAAGCATAGGGTCATAAAGATTATTAAACATCTGCCCAAAGACAAATTTTTAGGTACATGAAAGCAATAGTTATCTCCTCCTAGAACAAAGTAGACACCTGGTGTCCAAAATTCACTGTGAACCTGCACAAAGAAGACACCTGGTGCTCAAAGGTTGGAAACCTGCCACCAACAAAACTTCCTATAAAACGAGATAAACCCAATCCACTCAGTGCATGTCCCTCCCTTGGGCACGTTTGCATTAACCTCTTTAATGTGTAGTCTCTTTCTCTTTAATAAACTTTACAACGTATCCTTACTGGCCCCCCCGTTTGTCTATATTCTTTTAGTGGTGAGATTCCTGAACCTGGAACAGGGCTCAATCGGCACCACCATCAGCCAGGCACAAGTTACAATAATAGTTGCTAAGCTGTATTGTATGCTTCCTATGTTCTGTGCCCTGTGCTGAGGACAATATCTCATGGAATAATCACAGCAATCCAAAATGCTGGTACTAATATTATATTTACTTTGTAGGTGTGAAACTGAGGTTCAGAGAGGATAATTGACCTGTCCAAGATCACACAGCTAGGAGGTAATAAAACTAGTTTACCAACTCAATTTTGGCCACTCCAAAACCTCCCCACTAGATCACCTCCCACAAGTCAGTAAAGGGAGCATCCCCATGCCATAATGGGCAGCACCCACCCTCTGCAATGGCTGTGATGGATCTGGGACCCTTTGACTTTCCATGAAATTCCACAGTTATACACTTGGAATTCTTTGAAGTTCCATCTTTCCCCCTTTTGGCATGGCAACTATCCTACCATGCCCAGTCTTGATATTTATCCTTCCAAAATTCAAGAAAGTGATTGCCAAACAGCCCTGCGTCTTTCCTGGCTCATTCAGCTCGCCCTGATTGAGCATGCAGTGTGCACCAGTGTTTTCCTAGTCCTGTGGTGGTGGAGCCACAGGAAGGGAGGAAATCCGTGAGATGAGATGTGGCCAATACCGAGCTGGCTAACATCAGCAAGGCTCCTTACCTGTTCTGGCCTAGAGAGAAATCCCTGAAGTAGGAGCAGGCAGCCCATCCCACAAATGAGGGCAAAGCCTCTCTCAGAGTCTGTGTGACTTGTCCGTGGCCACACATTTGTGGAATCGGGGCTCAACGGCAATTCATATGACACACATCAAACGCTCCACATTGCTTCTTGGGTCCCAGCAGTTCTCTTTTCGTCTTTCTTGTTCTCTACACAACTAGTTAAACCATCTAAGCTTCACTTTCCTCATCCAAAAAATGGGAAGAATAATAGTGGCTTTGGGTCTGTTGTGAAGATTAGTTCAGAGAATATGTGTAAAAATTGTTAGAAGAATATCTGGCACATAGTAATTACTCAAAAAGCATTAGTTAGTAGTTAGTTACTACTAATAATTACATTACTAATAGTTACTAATAGTAATACTGTTACCGCTATAACTTGGATGTCCACACAACAAATAAAAAACCAATTATAAGGAAATATGAAATTAGTATAAATATTTGTTTAAAATAAAAATGTCAAGTGATATAAAAAAAGATATAAAATAAGGTTTCCTGAATTTAGTTATTTTTGATATATATCCTTAACATCTCATGTTTCAGGCATAAAGGCCACAAGGGGGACTCATATATGGACTAAATCCTTGAGGAATTTACAAATGGGGAAAGTGAAGAGACAGACCACACCAGGTTAAAATGAGGTGAGGGCTACATTGCCATGGGGACGGGAGGAGGAAAAGAGGGGAAAGGAGAACACAGAAGCAATTTTCTACTGGCTCAGCCAATACAGTCGTGTAATTTAATTCTCATAACTGCTGTGTGAGATAAGTGCTATTATCCCCATTTTACAAATGAGGAAATTGAGACTCAAAGAAATTAAGCAATTTCTCGAGGTCACAGAATGGAATGGAAGTTTAACACAAACATTTTACTCCAAAACCCATGCTTTCTCTATCTTGCTGACAATAACAATAATCTGTGGAGCATTGCAGAGCAGCAGCATATGGCTTCGCCCCTCTCTGGTCTCTTAGAACGCTTGGTACCGCTGTGATTTACACCCACACTCAGGTTGCACACACAGCCCAGGCAGCATGCACTGCCTTATTTGTGCACCTGAGTGATCCTTATAACCAGGCAGTAAGATCCTTGAAGGCAGGGGCAGTGCCTCAATCACTTTTATATTTCCCACAATGTTTAGAATATTGCTCTGTGCATAGTAAGAATCTATTGAAAGACCTGGTGGAGAGGAGATTTTGTGATGTGCAAGAGTGGAGAGAAGGCAAGACTTTCACAAGCAATGGCTTCTTTGGACAAAAAGTAAACCCAGGGCCCCCTTGGAATATCCTTGGTGTGCAGAAACCCCTTCCATTCAGTATTGTCATATTGACCTCCTCAGGGCTCCTTACCCACAGTGTGCGTGACTTCTGGAAACCACCAGTGATTAGCTTAGATCCTTTACTGAACCTGGGCTTCTCAGATTCTTTTCTTACTTACTAGGAACTGGATAGGAGATTCAGTCTGGGCTGGGTTCTAACATACAGGGCAACACAAGAGGAGCTGTGAGCTGGTTATCTTCTGCCCAAGCAGAAGAGAAGGCCAGATTGCCAAGAAGACAGTGAGGTAGGCGTTCAGAGACAGAAGCCACCCACTCATGTCTTCTCTCCATACATGTCTACCATGATGGCGAAGTTGCTAGATTTCTGCGGGGGGTGGGGGTGGGGGTGGGGGGGCGACATGGGAGATGCTCGCTGGATCTTTGAACCAAATTGGTGAAGTTCAAATCTTGGGTCTGCCCCTCGGAATCAATGTGACTGTGGGAAAACCATTTAATCACACTGTGCCTCAATTCCCCCTTCTGTAAAATGAGGATGATAGTATCTTTCTAGGGATTCCATCCATGTAACTGGCTTCAGCCCTGTGCTGGATACATAATACAGCCACAATGAATCAGAGCTATCATTTTAGTGTTGCACCTCCGCTTGATTCTGCTGGGTTTCTCATCTTTATGTTTCTGGTGTCTTGAATATTTTTTCTTTTCTCATTTCATAACTCTTGGAGGCCCAATTGTTACTTGCAACACAAAGCAAATCAAAGGCTTCCCAGTTGCCAGTGGAGAGACCTGTCTTTTCAGCAGCTTCTGCCTGAGCATATTTATCAGTCACTAGTCAGAAACACACACCTGTCTTTTCATGACTCCCCAGGCCCCAGCACATCTCAAAGCACAGACTCTTCTCTCCTGTGGAGAAGGGGCTTTGCTTGTTTGTTCTCTTTGATTCTTGGAGCTTCTTATTAATTTGGTACAGGGCTTGGGATATTAATGTCCTCTCCTTGTCAAAAACTCTCCAAAGTCATGAATAATCATGTTGTCCTGCCTGCATGACTTAAGATACAAAAGGTGCAATTTTTGCAAGTTTTAAAGTTACTTTTTCAAAAGAGTTCACCAAATGAAGCTGTCAGGCTGTCAGAATGTAAGCACCAGACTAGATCCTTAGTTGTTGCTTATGAATTTTCAAAGGACTTTAGCACATTTTTAATTGGTGTTTTTTTGTTTGTTTGGTTGGGTTTTTTTTTCCTCCCTGCGTGCAAATCAATCTGTTTGGCTAATACATTTGGTGAACACAGCAATGCTGCACTGCTGGGAGGGGTAAGTGGAAGCTGTTTCATTCTAGGCTCAATATGGGTCAGAAAATCAATTTCTCGGCCAATATAATTTTTACTTTACTTAAAAAATTTTTTTTTTTTACAAAAAGGAAGAAAGAGTGATCAAGTACCAGTCAGCCTAGGTATGCAAAGGTTCTTAATAATATCTTCTATTTCTGTAGCTCTTCTCAGATTGTTTACACATACCCAGTTTATGTGACCCTCTCAACAACACAAGTGTTTGTCGTCATCTCCCAGAGGAGTAAACAGGCCCTGTGGTCTTGTTGGAAACCCTTCTTCCCCACACCTGCTGATTCACAAGGACGGACTCTGGCAAGAGAAAATTCCTGGTCCCTCTGCTCCCTTTTCTCAGTCACCTGTAAGGAAGAGGGAGGTATTACTCTGACTGATGAGTCTGGGAGAAAGACCTGGGCCTGTGAAGCTCAGTGCCCTACTCTCTGCTCAGAACTGCCTGCCCAGAGAGGGGTCACATTCCGGTTTGTTCTCTTGGCCATGCCGGGGTCTTGGTATGGAAGATTCCTCTCCTCTGAAGTTAGGCCTGTAGTTTAGGAGAGTGAGTAAAACTTGAGGCCATGGGGTGGGCGATGTTCTCAAATCTGGTTTGTAGCACACCTCAGCACGTCCTTCAAAGTAGTTATTATCATTAATAAAGCTGATATTTTGGTCTCCCTCTGTCAGACTCCTGGTCCCTCTTAATTTAAAGCTTGCAGGAGGGTGCAAGGGTAGTTCAGTGGTAGAATTCTCGCCTGCCATGCGGGAGACCCGGGTTTGATTCTTGGCCTGTGCACTTCCCAAGGGAAAAAAATAATTCAACAAATCGTGCTGCAATAAGTGGACAGTCCCAAGGAAAAAGAATGAAATGTGACCCCCAACCATATACCAAAAAAAAAAAACACCAGCTTGTAGTATGTAAGGGGGTAAGGGAATGTTACTTATTAGCCCCCTCCAACACAAATAAGAAGAATCAAAACAAGGCTATATAGTAAATAGTAAGGCTATGAGTTCTTTCATTTATTCAACATATTGTGTGTCTACTATGTGTCAAGACTTATAGATTTTAAAATGAAAAGTCTTCACGAAAAAGATATTTTAATGGTGGAGAAAGGCATTCAACAATTGCATAATTACACAGTAATAAGGACAAAGGAAAAAAGTACACGATGCTAGGAGAATATATAACGGGGGGA
>PVIY010043768.1:0-20120 GCA_004026745.1 Myrmecophaga tridactyla
TTACATACCCTTCTCCTATAATTTTAAAAAACAGCTTAATCAACGATTTTGGAAATGCAAATTTTCTGTAGCTCTAGGAACATATTGTTAAGAAGCATGGAATCCTACCTCATCCTAAGTTTTAATACATCTTTAGATAAGCACAAATGACTTTTTTAGAGGTAAAGTCATAGGTTGGTTATTCAATTTCAGGAAAACCAGAAATTAGTGGTTTTCAGGGATGATGGATGAAAAGGGTGTTTTGTTTGATGTAAATGTAACATTCCGTAGACTGTGAGGGGCACTATTAAAAATCTAAAATGACACGTAACACAAGTGGAAGAGTCATAGCCAAGCATTTAAAATTACCTATCTTTTATATTTGTGTTTTCCTCCTAATATTGCATCTCTGTGTCTTCCATATGACCTTTAGTCTCCGTATCAGAATTGTATACTATCTGTGGCAACTGATAGAGAAAGTCCAAAATTTCCCAGTAAATGTTAATACGTCATGGACATAATGTATAAGATATTGTATCCTGTGTTATCAGAACATTCCTCACAAAAGACTTTGAGTTGGCAGTATTTTAAGACTCGGGGCTCTGATGTCCTCTGCTTGTGGATAAACTGTCTCCAAACTTTAAGCTAGAACATCAGTTGAGTAACCCTTTCGCAAAGTACTATGACTGCATTGCTTTTGGTTCTTTAATAATAGCACTGATAATTCATAGCACTAATACTTCATGATATCTGTGTACTGATTACCAAACAAGTATCAATAAAATCTTGGTTATATAACAGAGGAAAACAAAAAAGATGGTGAAATGGGGACATCCCCAGATATACAAAGACTAAAAGCATCTACTATGCGGAACTTCTTAAAGAAAGAGCTACTTAAGTTTCTTTCCCAAAGATAATTTAAGTCCAGTATCCCTTGCCAAAAGTTCAGGAAAACTCCTAGAATAGCCCTATTTATATTCTAGAAGGGACATTTGAGAAACAAAAACAATTTCTTATATTCTATAAGGGACATTTGAGAAACAGAAACAGTATCATCCTCTTTTACACTCTCTGGACATTATTCTGATTCCCCCAAGCGGTTCGACATGGAGACAGAGGAGAGCAGGTGGGACTCTGCTCTCGTGGAAGGCCCTGGGATGCCAGAGGGAATGGCGTGAATGGAATTTTAGTCCGGACCTCTCTGAGCGATGAATTGTTTCCTGCTCTCTGCATCTGCCGCTCACTTTTCACAGATCCCAGGGCCCAAGCTCACTCTGACTTCTTCTGTCTTTGTCACTGGCTGCTTGTCCACTTGCACTTGGGAGAGAGTGCTGCCAGGAGGAAGTGAGGGGAACCTCTCTCAGCGGGGAGCCGGGTGGGTGAATCCCTCGGTCCCAATTCAGGCTGGTGTGCAGGAGTGGCCCTCACCGACACAGCCCTCCTGGGCTTTGGGCGGGGAGGGCACACTTGTCCGAGGTCACTGTCCAGAGCAGGAGGTATTTTTAAATAGCGACAAGAAGGAATTATCAAGAAATGACTGCCTGGCAACAGAAATATAAAACCCAAACTCCCAACTCGTGCCAGCTCCCAGAAGTCCATCTGGTAAGTACAAAATTAAAACCTTCACCTCCCACCACTTCTCTGCCCCCTGCAGCCCCATGGAAAACCTGGTATAACTTCACTCTTCTTTCCAGAAAAAAAGTCATTTTTCTTCCCCTCCTCTGTTCAGACATAACATCATCAACACAGCTCTTTAAATATCTGTGCTGGCAGGCTATATTTAGCGACTATTTGGCCCTCAAAATGAGCCTGATTTCCTGTGGCAAAAAGTTCTCAGCAACAAGGAGAGAGGCCGGGAGAATTCTGAAACTCTGACAAAACAGCGTTAAAGCTTGAGATGTTCAAACAGTATAAGAAAAGGAGCTATTTGGTTTTTTTTCTGGATAGGTGACTTGCATCCAAGACAGAGGTGGGGAAATAATAACAAAAGGGTGTGTTTGGACTGAATTCTTCCAAATTCATTCTGGAAAGCAGTTGGACATGGGGCAACTCTTCAGGCCAATGCTGTATTCATATGTGGGAGACAGTCCTCTTCCAGAGTGGCAGAAGGGACATCCGTTTACTCATTCACTCATTCCTTCACTCATTCATTCATTCACCTGCTCACTCAATCACTCGATCATTCATTTTCTCACTCACTCATGCACTCGCTCACTCATTCATTCATTTACTCACACATTCATTCATTGACTCATTCACTTAACACATGTTCTCATTGTCCCTTAAAAGCAAAGCCTATGAGTAGGTCATGGGGCAGACAAGAAACACCAACCAGGAGTCTAGAAGATAATCTCTCACAAAGTGAGCACCGAAGGGATTTTGGAGGGTAACAGGCATTTCCAGCTGGGGACGTTAGGGAAGGCTTGAGGAAGGGGGCCAACAACCAACATTCTCTACTGCCCCAGACCTTCTCATTCCACACACTCAATGAGCCCAATGTCAATACCATTATCCCATATCATGGATGAGTAACTCGCCCAATTTTTCCAAGGTTCCTCCCCGATAACAAGTAACAAAATTGGAGCTGGAATTAAGCTTGTCCGGCTGAAAGTCTTTCCACTATCTGCCTTAAATCTTCTCCAAGAGGTGGAGGTGGATAGGAATATTTCTGCTAGACAACATAAATGGTTCTACTCCATTTCTACCTCCAGACCTGGAGAGCTTCTCTAGGTTAGCTTCTCCTAACAGTTATTAAATGAGTTTAATATTGTAATTCTCTTCCACTCCTGCTGGGAAACTGAACTAAATTAACTTAAAAAAAAAAAATACCCCCTCTTAGGAGCAGGCACCGGAGCTTCTCCCTCCTGTGTTATATCCTGGACCAGTCACACTTTCTCTCCCCAGAAACCCCTTTGTCCTGCTGCCTGTGTGGGTCTCTGGTTTCCCCAGGGATAAAAGGCCCCAAGGAAGGAGGGGATGCATATTTACTCAGCCCCTGACTTAAGAGTCTGCCAAGCAATGCTGACATTCTTTTATTTCTGAACATTTTATTTTGAGATCATTTCAGACTTACAGACAAGTTGCAAAAATAGTATAGAGTTCCTGCAGAGTCTTCACCCAGCTTCTCCTCATATTAACAACTTATGTAACCCTAGGAAGATCATCAAAATTAAGAAATTAACCTTGGTTCAATACTATTAACCACACTATAGAACTAATTTGAATTTCACCAGTTTTTCCACTACTATCTTCCTTCTGTCCCAGGACCCTATCCACAATCCCACCTTGCATTTAATTGTCATGGCTTTCCGTCTCCTCCCATCTGCGATAGTTCCTTCATCTTTCCTGGTGTTCCCCGAACTTGACGCTTTTGAGGAGTTCTGGTCAGCTATTTTGTATCAATGTGAATTTGCTGCTTTTTCATGAATTAGACTGAGGTTGAATGCTTTTGGCAAGAAAATCACAGCAGCGGCATGCCCTTCCCAGGGCCTCGCATCAGGGACCATTCATTTTCATACACTGCCCTTCTGAGCTTCTCTGGATCCCCAGGGCAACCCTGGGAGCTCGGGAATGTTATCCCCATTTTACAGATGAGGCCAGTGAGGCGAAGAGGTTAAGACACCTGCCCAAGGTCACAGAGGTAGTAAGTGGCAGAGACAGGATTTAAACCCAGTTCTGTCCTTGGCTGTTTCTATTACACACCAAGCTGTTCCTTCAATCCTTTCTGGTCTTAAATAATTCAGCATGACATTGGCTGAATGTAGGAAGTTGGACTTAGATGGTTAATCTCTCTAATCATTCCTAGTTCTGTGAAAAGTAATTTGAAAACCAATGAATCATAAGGATAATGGCTTACATTTATTGAGCATGTACTATTTGCCTGGCACAGTTCTTTGTCTTTTACGTATATGGTACCTTGGGCAAATCCTTCTAACAACACAATGAAGAAGAATATACAGGTGCATAATCCCTTATTCCAAACTCTTGAGGCCAGATGAATTTTGGAAATTAGAATTTTAGGGTCTGGGTAACAAACACCCTCTAATCAAACACAGTAATGTTTCTGTGCATGACATATGACAAGCCATGCTAAGGTGGGCACATAAAAACTATGAATATTCTCAAGACAAGCAAAGGTCAGGTACCAAACATGAAAAAGAGCTTTTGGTTTTCAGAGCTAAGGGGATTTCAGAATTAGGGAGAAGGGGTTGTGGACCTGTATTATTATGTAAAATAATTTGCAAATGAGGAAACAGAGGCTCAGGGGGTCTCACAGTCAGTCACCTGTCACCACTCATGCCTGCCCCAAGCCCCAAGGACAGAGGCAGAACAGTAGCTGGGAATCCATCCAAGGCATTTACGACTCTCTCCCATCACTTGGTTTTTATTTTCCATTTCCCATGACAAATACTTTCTAAATATATTCAAATGGCACTCGGAATAAATGAAAATAAACAAATTTTCAGAACTCCCAGGCTCCGAGCTACCCCTAGAATAGGGCATAAAGGAAGTGACCACATCTTCCTCACCATTATGACATAGTCCTTTTCTCCCAGGGATTACAGGACATTTTTTTCCTCCACCCAAAGGTACATTATTAATGTTGTTGATCAGTCCCATCCATTCTGCCCCAAGTTCTGCTCCTAAGAAGGTCCGCAAAGAGGTCCAGGCCATTCTCTACACCATAAGGACCCCTTTAATAGCTTGGACTTTCCTTCATGATGGGTCATAGCTCATGTTTAACCTAATCTGCCTCTTGGTTTCCACATGGTTTGTTCCCTACTGTACACAATGAAGTGTCCTTTCATTTGCCCTATAATTACTTTCTCCTTTGGAGATTTGGGAAGAAAGTTCCAGACAGCCACAATCATCAACAACCAGCATCAGCTCCATGAGTCTTACAAAGCTCCTTCCCATTCACATTCTCAGTTGACCCCAGGGTGATGAAATGGATGGAATACCTAGTGTATTAAGTAAGTGGTGATTAAACGTTAGTGGGAAATTAGTGATAAAGACACAGAAGCACAAGCAATAAACAAAGACAACAAATTACTTCACGAATAACAAAAAATTATGCAGGAGAAGAAAAAATATCCAAGTACAAGATGCAGCTCAGCTGCCCTTGGCGTTTGCAGTGTCAAAATAAAATCAACACTGGGGATAGAGCTAAAAGGGGTGGGGAGAGGGGAAGAGTGCGCATTTCTCACGGGGGTGGGGAGAATGTATGTGTAAATGAAAACTAGATCCTTATCTTCCATTGAGGGATGTCAATAATAATAAGGCAGCTAAAATAATTGAAACTGATTGCTTCTGGGAAGCAGGAAATGGCTGGTGAGAAGGGAAAGAGCTGGGTTGGGAAATTGCTGTGTTTTGGTAACAAGCCTCTATTCCGATTTGACTCTTGTTAACTATGCATGTATATAACTTTAATGAAAATAAAATCTAAAACCAAAAACCAAGGTTATACCTCAGGGCTCTGACCTTGGAGGCAGTGTGCTTCCCTGTCTACCCATGCCCTTGCTTCCAGACTGGAGCATATCTGCCTCCCCTCCATCATTTTAGTTGTCATCTCTGATCCAGCCTTGTGCCACAATGTCTTTGTTGAAGCCTTAGCACCAGACATGTGCCTGCTCTTCCAAACGTGTAGCTCACCCCAGGCCCTCGGGTGACTCCAGAAGCCAGGAGGCAAGGTCAAGGCATCAAGTGGTGAAAGTTGTGGGGTTGAGATTCTGGTGACCCATAGTGCTCTTGCCTGTTACAAGTTTAGGTGTTCTCTGTGTGTGTGTTTTTAAATAATAATTAAATGCTATATGGTCCAAAAGAAACACATCTGTAGGTGACCAGCTTGAAATCATTCACCGAAGAATCTTTGATATCCCTCCTAGCTCTAGCGTTCTCTAAATTTAGTAGATTTAGCCACAGGTGGCTAAATGTGGCTTGTGACAAAAGATTTTTCTGGAAAAAAAAAACCTAACTGGCTAACCGACACTGAGCAGACTAGATTGGAAGAAAGCCCCAAAGGTGGGCAGTGCCCAGCTGCAGCTGTATTTGGCAGCCCTAAGCAGAGGGCCACAGATGGGGCCAGGGCAGAAGGGACCAACTGCAAAAAGGCTTCTCACTAGGTAAGTTCTCTGAGCGAGTGACCTTAGGAGGTTGGTTCTTTGGGGGAGAGGGGTCTAGTTGACCAATACAGAAGAAGTTACCCATAGGAAACTAAGTGCAGCCAAGGAAAGGATCTCACAACAAGGGGGAAGTCAAACAGAATCAGTGTCAGAAGCAGAGAATCAGGTCAGCAAAGCTGGAACAAGAGACCGGCATTGTCAAAAGGCTATGGGGCAACGGGATGCTTGAGAGGGGTTCAGAGGGAAAGCTTATATTGAATGTAGGTTTCCACAATTTTTTAGAAAGAGCAATTGAAGAGGTATTAGCAACTAAATGCAATACATGATCCTGGACTGGACGTAGCATTGGAAGATACAAGGTTCAAATGGACATTACTGGAACATATGTAAAAATTGGAAAATACACTGTAAGTTTTATATCAATGTTAAAGTTCTTAAACTTGATAAGTATACTTCAAGTGGCTATATAAGTGAAGATCTACCCTCGATCTACTCTCAAATATTTAGAAAATAGAAATATAGATGATGGAATGATATGAAAACTGCAGCAAAATGTTAAAATTGGTGGATCTGGGTATGCTCTTTGTATTATTTTTGCAACTGTTCTGTAAGTCTGAAATTATTTAAGAGTAAAGAGTTTAAGGAAAAAGAAGGGCAGTTGGCTCTGACAGGACTGCTACTTCAGCCCTTTCACAGGAATTCTGTGCATTTTCACAGAATCACCAATTCTCTAAGGCCCTGGGGCACCCTCCTCTTGCAGAGCCAGTGTAAAGACACCCAGAGGGTGGGAGCATGGCAAAACAGGGAGAGCCACAGCTAGGAGAAGCAAGCCTTCCCGATTTTTAATCCAGTACCCTGGAAGTTCCTGACTGCTCTGCAGCCACATCCAGGAATACTGGGACATTCCAGACGTCCTCTGGGACTAACAGTGTCAGGCCACGGCAGGTCCACCCTGGGGAAAAGTCACTTATCTATTCCCACCTCCGTTCCCTGCCTTTAAGTTGGCTCTTTCCAGCAGCGGCACCATCACGATCCTGTGGTGACACTAGGATTTCCCACCCACCTTTTTTTAATAGTCAGCACAGCACTTAATCAAAAAAGAAAAAGAAAAAAAAAAGAGGAAAGGTTAAGTAAATTATATCTGTTATCCTCGAGCTTGGAACTGCCCCAAAGAACTTCATGGCCCAGCAGGAAAGAATGTTTTAAACAGGCTGCTGAGTTGTTTTTCCAGGCTGAAACTTCTGTGAATGAGTGCCAAGTGTGGCAATCCACTGTTTTATCCATGGCCACCACAAGCGCCAAGGAAATAACAGTATCTCTTCAGGGCTGAAATGCAGGCCTGTCTGTGCATGGACACACAGGATGGAGACACTGGGACTCGGGTTTCGAAGCATGAGTTAACCTGCTATCATCCTGTATTGGGTTTTTATCAGCTTAAAATAACATCCATTTATTATCTCACGGGTCTGTAGGTTAGGGGGCCGACACTGGGCTAAAATCAAGGCTTCGGCAGGGCTGAATTCCTGGTTGGAGGCTCTGGGCAGAATCCATTTCTCAGCTCACTCAAATTGCTGGTAGAAGGACTGAGATTCCTGGCAGCTATAGGACTGAGATTCCCGTCTCCTGGCTGGCTGTCAGCTGGGGCCACCCTTGGCTCCTCCGGGCCTTTCTCGGGTCCCTGCCTGCAGGCCCCCACATTGGGGAGTCAGCATGGTACATGGAATCCTTCTCACACTTGGCATCTCTCTGATTTTCTCTTTCTGCAGCCTCTCTCTCCTGCTTCTGAGGGCCTGTGTGATTAGAATAGTCTCTTCATTTTAATAGGTGGTTAACCTTTGCTAAATCCCTTTGCCAGGGAGTATAACATGTCTGCAAGTTCCAGGGATTAAGGCATGGATAAGATTGGGGGTGGGGGGCAGGGGGCACCACCACACACCCCATTTCACACTTCTAAGCCACCAGCCCCCGCTACGGATCATAGACCAGGAATACTGGCTCTCAGTCCATGGATACCAGGTGTGCCATGATGGAACCTCAGAGCCTCCCTCTCCATGTCTTCACGGAATTCTCCTCTCAGAAACACTCTCGCCTTTATCCTACCTTTATACCTGTATCCTATTTCAGTTCAATTTCAAACAGATCAAGTATGTTAACCAAAGCATCGGGTGCTTGCCTCACAGTGGGAACTGGGCCCATTGAGTTTTTTGTTGAAGCAACAATCAAATACAATCGGGGCTTTAAAAGCATCATTAGTTCATGCAACAAACATTTATTGAAGCCTACCGTGCACCAAGCATTGTGCTTGGGGTGGGGAAGAGAGGCCCACAAAGAAGGCTAAGCTGTGGTGAAGCTCATGGGCCAGTGTGGGACAGGGACCCAGGTAAACATGTTAATACAGTATGGCAAAAGCTATGGGGCACAGAAACACAATGAGATAACTCTGAATGGAAGAGTAGGGGAAATTTCCCAGAGAAGGGGACATCTGAGATGGGACTTTGGCAGGTAGACAAAGTAGGAGAGCATTCTAGGCAGAAAAAAACGGTGCCACCTGGAAAAACACAGAGGAGCCAAGCAGTGGGCTGTGCTGACGGGCTCAGTGGGGCTGTGGGCTGGGGTGGGGAGGGGGTGGCAGGATACAAAGGCTGGCAAGGTTTGGCTCTGTGCCATGCCAAAGAGCTTGGGTCTCAGCTCAGAGGAACAAACAGAGGTTTTGAAAACATGGTATGATACAAGTGACTGTGCCTTTTAAAAGAGAACTGTGGCAGCCAGGAAGGCGGTAGATCTCCCGAGGGTAGACTGGAAGGCAGGAAGGCCAGCTGGGTCGTGCAGTCAATAGTTCAGGCTACAGATGCAAGTCTGAGCTAAGGCAGAGGCAGTGGGGCTACAGAACTGGGGCACTGAGGAGGCACCTAAGAAGACACAAACGACCAGACTTGGTGACAAGCTGTAGGCACAGAACAGGGGAGTGTCAAAGATGACTGGGAGAATTTCAGTTTGAACCACCAAACGGGATGGTGTATCATCTGCTAAAACTGAGAACAAAGGAGAACAAGCTCATTTAGGGCACAAGACAGGGAGTTCAGATTTGGGTAGGTTGGGTTTTTCATGGAGGCAGTAACGGGCTCAGATTGTACAGGAGATCCCATCCTAGAATCAGGATCCCCCAGGGAAACAGAAGATCCTCAAGTCACTTCCAAGCGTGAGTTGGGGTGGTGACATTCAGTAGAGGGTCCCCTGAGAATCACCTGCAGTTACGTGAGAGAGCTGGTCTTCTCAGGGGCTCTCAGTGGTTCCCAGTGTGCTCATTCACTTCCAGATTCAGGACGTGCTCACTGGGGTTCATGGTTAGGAAATGGGACCAATAAATGGTGAAGTTCATTCAGTCCTTTATTCAAAACAATTTACCCTTCATCCCACAAACCCTTATCGAGCATCACTCAGGACCAGACACTGTGCTGGGAAACTGAGGTTACAAAGATGCCACTCAACATATATCTTTTGAATGCCTACCAGCCTGGAGAGCTGGAGCTCCAAGCTGACCCATTAAGGCAAGAGAAATCACCCTGGATCTTGCTCAGAGAAAGAACCATATAGCTTATGATTGTGTATCTCTTTCGGAAAGACTGTGGGAAATGAGAAGGAAGACTAAAGCTTCAGCCAAGACATATTACAGGAAAACTAAACAGAGAAGGCCTTTGCTTCCAGACCAAAATGGGAGAGGGGACATATGGCAAATGAGTAAGACATAAGGACTCACACTCAGCAACCTCCACCCTCAAAACCACCATGGTGGGCTGGCCACAGGGACCACATAGCCAGGACTGAGTCCCTGACAAAGATACCAAAGAACCTCTGTTGGGAAGTTCAGAATTCCATCATGTTACCAGGCAATAGTCCCAAGCTCCCAGATTCTCACAACGACTCAATATGGCTCCATCATTTATGATTTGTTCTATAATCTTTGGAATACGAGCCAAGCCAGAGTTACAAGCTCCAGAAACCTACCACCCAGCTCTCTAATTTTACTTAAAGGTTCTTCAGTTGAGCCTGAAGACAAACTTTCTTCTCTCATCCTCTCCTTTGAGAACTTTCCACCACTTAATTTATTTTGTATTTCACAGACATCCTGAGCCTTGGTTGCTGTAAAGTCCTGTGCTAGGTGCTGGAGCAACACAATGCAGACCTGTGAGATCCAACCCCTCCCTTCAAGGAACTTAGGGCCCTTCTGCAAGGAAAGGAGGTAGAGATAAGACACAAAGAATGACAGCTGAGAGCAACATGGTACGTGTGGGCTAATGACAGGGCCTCGGCATCACGGCTACAAGTCACTATGCAGTTTGGACATGTGTGATTCATAAATCAAAAGCTTCATGGTTCCCAGGGGCTTTCAGAAGTGCTTTCCCTGGGGAGACTGTGTTTGAGAGGGACTTCACAGGAAGGAAGGAAATGTAAGGGCCAGGATCTAGGAGAAGGTTCTTAGTCTCCCCGCAAGACACTGTCTCCAACTCCCGGGGGAGATGTTTTTTGCTTTCTAACTTTTTTATTCTGAAATATACATACAGAGAACCACACAAAATAAAATGTACATAATGGAAACTAAAATGTTCATTAAAATAAACAAATGGATGGATGGTAGCTAGATAAGCAAAGACGATAAATATAGATTAGATAGGTAGGGAGGTAGGGAGGTAAACAGACAAGACAGACAGACACAAACCACCATTTAGGTCAATTAAAAGAGTGGCAAGCTGAATCATTATATTGGTATTTATTTTAGTCTCCAGTGTCTTGGAGCAGCCAGAAGGAAAAACCTAAAATTATGGAACTGTAAAGTATTCCAACCTCTGAAATCTGTTCCATAACTACTTGTTGTGGTGAGCTTTGAAATGTATTGTTTTTTTTTGGTATATATGTTATTTTTCACAAATAAAGAAAAAAAAAAAGACTGGCAAGACCTCAGAAGCTTCCCTGTGTACCCTTCCAATTACAACTCTCCCATGCACACAAGGATAATTGTTCTCTTGACTTTTATAATAACATCTTTTCTTCTTTAGGTTTTCCCTCTAAGCAAGCACCCCTAAATGCTGGTTTAGTTTTGCCCTTTTTTTGAAACTAACAAATGGAATCATTCACTCTACATTATGTTTGCAAGATTCATCCATGTTATTGAAAGTAACAATAGTTTATCATTTTCATTGTATAGTATTCCATCGAATGACTATTACCACAATTTATTAGCTACCTACTGTTGATGGACATATCGGTTGTTTCCAGTTTGGGGCTATTACAGAACGTGATTATGAATATTTGTATAAAAACCTTTCGGTGTGCATGTACACATTTCTAATGTGTCTACTATTTTCAACATGGGGACTGCTAGTTATAGGGCATAGGTATCTTCAATTTTATGATAATACCAGGCATTTTTCCAACATGGTTGCACCAGTTTCCAGCCTCATCAGCAGTGCAGGAGCCTGCTCATTGCTCCATTTCTTTGCCAACACTTGGTTCCATCAGTTTTTTTTCACTTTAATTTTAGCCATTCTAATGGGCATACAGTGTTAACTCATTATAGTTTTAATTTGCATTTCTCTGACTACTACAGAAGTTGTGCACTTTTTGTGTGTTTGTTGGCCATTTGGATATCATCTTTTGTGAAGTTCTTCCTGACCTTTTCCATTAGGTTATCTTCTTCTTTAAAAGATATTTTAATTGTAAAATATAACATATATACAAAGCAAAGAAAGTAAAAAGCAATAATTTTCAAAGCATACTTCAACAAGTAGATACAGAACAAACCCCAAAGTTTGTCACGGGTTACCATTCCATCATCTCGGATTTTTCCTTCTAGCTGCTCCAAAACACTGGAGGCTAGAAGGAATTTTAATATAGTGGTTATCTTCTTTTTTAGGGTTTTTTTTAAAGCTTTTAAATATATTTTGTATATTTTGATGACTTTGTGTGTTGCAAAAATCTTTTCCAGGAGGAATTTGAAATGTCCAAATAAATCAACTGGTGAGGACTCAGAAAAAAAAATCTCTATATCCTTCCTAAGTTACCAGCCCAGAACAGACTTCAGCTTTAAAGGCAGATAGAGAACAGAAAGTGGCGAGTTTGGGATGAGACACACCTGATTCAAACCTCAGTTCTGCTTCCTGAGTGCTCACAGGGAAGATACGTAACTTCTCTGAGCCTCAGTGTCCAAAACTGAGAAATGACAACAATCACATATTGCACAGTTGTTCTGTGCCTTGAAAGAGGCATATGTAAAAATGCTTTACAAACTGTGAACAGCGTTGGCTGTTGTTAAATCAAAAGCAAACAGCCACGCGGAACATCACAGACCAGCTTCCGGAATTGTCTTACAGCAGAGGCAGCAGCAGCAACCTTTCAGATCCCAGAAAATATACCGTTTTCCCTTCCACTGTCTGAGCCAGAGGAATACCTAAAATCTTGTCTCTCCTCAACAGTGGCAGACTGTACTGACCACAAGCTGACCACAACAGGGCTCCTCCCTGCCTAGGCAGGAAAACAGGAAGTAGGCTCCACCCTGCCGGCGAGGTGGGGCTGACCAGTTCCCTCTCCTGGGTGGGCATCTCTCCAGGCCATCAGGCCTTCTTGATGCAGAACTGGCCGCCAGCCCCTGCACCACTGCACCAGCCTAGGCCCCACCATGCCCAGGCCCCCCCCACGCTCTGTCCTGAGCTAGTGGAATAAATGGGCCAATAGATGGAAGAGCTTAAAATGGTCTTCATCAGTGTTTCGCTGATGTGCCAGGCAAGAAACCCTTTTGGGACCCACAAGGGGTTGGGGATCTGCTTTCCTGGGCCCCATGTGCACTCCCCACCCCTTTCTGAGATGCACTTTTGTGAGCCCCACTTCACCGGAGCCTGGTTCCCATTCCACAGACGGGGCACATGAAACCTTTCTAGAGAGTAGTGGGGGATCACTAAGAAGAAATGTGTGTCCTTATTTCACAGTGTCCAAGCTTACTTACACAAGTTTTATAAGATAAAATATTTGAGAGCTGGAAGGACCCTCAGAATCTCTCCCTACCTCCACGTTTTGTAACAAGAAATTCAGTAGCAGAGCCAGATTTTCTCATTCTCTCCGGGGAGTGCTTTCATTATTATTTTGCATTCATCCTAACTTCCCTCCAAATTCCCACTGGCACGTGGGCCACTATCTGTCAGTTCCATCCGTGCCCCTGGGACACCTGGCCAGTTACTCTCCCTTCAGAAAGGTCCCACTTGAATCAGAAAGAAGCCCTGGAATGCTTATAATGTGTTTTTTTGTTTTCTTTTGTTTTCTTTTAACATGGGCAGGCACTGGGAATCGAACCCATATAATGTGCTTTTAACTTTGCAAAGATTCATATAATCGACCTGGAGCCCTTCTGGCTTTAGACTCTGGAGCGCTCTCCTAGTGGGGTTTTACAGCCCAGCTCTCAGGACACTGGGCAGGGGACCCTAAGTGCCCCAGGAGTATGGGCCTGGCACACAAGCACTTTAAGAGTTAATCACTGCAGAAATCAGCAGTGACAGAGGGAGAATCTCCAAAATGTACACTGGGAAAGTGCCTGGCAAGCAGGGGCCTGCCCGCAGCACCCCAGGGCCTGCGGATCCTCCGACTGATTTACGTGCCCACATTCAGCAAACAGGAATGATGCCTGCCTCACGCAAAGGCCTGGGCCTCCTCTGCTCGGCATCGAAACCCAGACCCTATCCCCAAGAGCTTTGAGTCTGGAAGGGAAGAAAGATGTGAGGGCCACAGAGTAGCTAAGGGCCCACGAGGCCCAGAGAGAGGGATTCGGGAGAGGTGGTGTCCGGGAAGGGCAGAAGCAGAAGGGAAGGTGGGTGAAGGCAGAGAAAGCAGCGGGAGCAGGGAGGCAGGGGGGTGCCCTTACACTCATCTGAATACATGATCCACTGGAACCAGGCTGTGGGGGGGCTCCTGGAGGGCTGTAGTGCAAGAAAAGGGTGGACCAGGGTCCCTGAGGGTGCCACATTATAGAGGGCTCTGGGGAGCCATCAAAAGGTCTTGGGAAAGAGTTACATACGCAGGGCCAGGCTTTGGAGAATAATCAGTCTGGCAGCAGACTGGGAAGCGGGGAGGATGGGATTCCAACAATCCAGGCAAGAGGTGGTAAGGGGAGAAACAGCAAAAGAAGGGCTGGACAAGAGAAGCATCAACGAGGCGGACTCTTCAGAAGACGGCTGAAAGCCAGAGTGTGGGAGGACTCAGAACTGGCACCAAAGGTACGATGGGGGAACCAAAACCAGACAGGAGGCATTTAGAGCTGGGAGACCCAAGCTGAGCTGGGGTGAGTGGGGTTTATCCAGCTGTGGACGTCCAATGGGAAGTGGCCGGCAGGCTTGGGAGGGGAGGAGGGCGAGGTGGCGAGTCAGCATCAGGAAGTGGGAATGGAAACCATCAGACCGAGATGACGGCAGAGGAAGTGGACAGGAGGCATAAAAGAAATGGGCTCAGCATGGCACCTTGGGGACCCCAACCGTTAGGGGGAGAGAGGCAGGAAAAAGAGCGCTGGAGGTGGCAGGTGAACGAGTAATGGGAAGCTGGCCTCTGAGATGGTTGTCCTGGGTTGAAGCCCCAGTTCCCTCACTTACTTTGAAACCTGGAGCTGGTTATCAACCCGTCAGCTTCATTCACCACATCTGCCAAATGAGGGGTTAGAGCTGGTGTGCATTTAGAAGAACGGAAAGGCGAGGGGGGTGGAAAGCCTGAGCCACCTGCACACAGTAAGTGGGCAGTAAATGTCAGCTGCCATCATTACCACCAGCGGAGGGGGGGCAAAACAGGCGAGTTCAAAACCACTGACCCACAGAAAATTTTAGTTTTCAAAGCCAATTAAGGGGACGGGAGGGGCACGGCACCTTCTGTGTAAGAAGCCATCTCTGATAGTGAAGTGAAGCAGATGGGACAACGGGGCCCCCTCTCAGCTCGCCCTGCAGGGAGGCACCTGCTCAGACCTCAGGCTACACCAGCACTTTATATACCTGGTCAGCGGCAGCAGGGGAAGGTGGCCTAGGAACACAGCCTCGGGGCAGCCATACAACCTGGCCTGGGGGCTCCAATGAGCTCGGGGTATCTGTGTTTAGAAGGAAAAACACCAAGGCACAGATTCTTCTTACATGCAGGACCATCTCGGTTTTCTGGGTACAGCTGGAGCAGACTCAGCAATCCCAGAGCTGCAGGAGCTCACCGGCCCCAGTAGGCAGCAGCCTGGCTACACAGGAGAATTTCCTGGGTGCTCTACCAATTGCCAACGGTCACCCCAGATCCACTGAGACAGAATCTCTGCAATATGGGGAGCCCAGAGAACAGTACTGATGTGATTCTAACGTGCAGCCAGGGCTGAGGTCCACTGATCCTTCTAGTCCAATACTAGAATTTCACCAGCTGGTGAATCTAGAGCTCAGCATCTGCTGGATATCACAGGGCAGGTGGCAGAAACAGCCCCGGCCTACAACATGGAGAAAAGGACTTGTGGCTTCACTGTCTGCTTGCTGTGTGACCTTGGACGAGTCACTGAGCCACTCTGGGCTATTAAATGGAATGGCTGTAAATCACCCAGCATGTTCCTAAGTACCCAGCAGGCCTTCGATCAATATTTGATTCTGTCTCTTCCTCACTAGAACCCAAGTCTCCTTGTCCTTCCCAATTCCTAACTATTCATGAGTGTCCTTTACTCTGGTTCTAACTCCCTAAGGGTTGATTGCCTCCTGTGTTTCCATAGCCCTGTCTTCTCTAATCCTACCTGCCTACTACAGAGTAGCCCTGCCCACATTTTTGTAGGCACAGGAACACCCAGGGCTCTGGTTAAAATCCAGGCCTGGGGTGGGGCCTAAGATCCTGCACATCTAAGGGCCCCCAGTGATGCTGCCACAGGTCTGCAGGGACGTGGAGAGGCGCCCCCAGTCTCCGGGCCACCTCTCCTCTGAGCTCCCTGGGGGCTGCTCTCTTTATCTCACTCATCTCTGACTTCCTTGGGAGGTATGTGCTCAGTGCAAGAGTGAGGAAAGAATAAACAAACCATAAAGAGAACCATTTTCCTGCTAAGTCAACACAGACAGGGGCTTTTGTTTGCTGTGAGCAGCACTCCAGTTTGGCTCCAGGACTGGGCTCGTGGCCGAGGAAAGGCCACTGGGGGTGGAACAGGCCTGTTGGAGACTTGGGACCTGGAGTCCTGGATTCGAATCCCAGACCTTTCACCCAGCAACCGGGCAACCCTGGACAAGTTACCAAGCTGCAGCGTCCTCAACCGTAATACAAGGCTGACAAAACCTCATCACCGTGTGGGCTCCATGATAGCTAAAAACACAGGCTTGCAAAGCTCTCCACTCTCTACTGCTGCCAGGGCAGCACCTGCCACAGCCTCAGGACACAGGCAAGAGCAAGACCCAGGCCTGCCCTCAAGAAGCTCCAAGTTGGCTGTGGGCCGCTCAGAGAGAAAGATTTCGGGGCAAGGTAATAACAAGCGCCAAGTGAGGGTACAAAATGTACTGTGGAGTTCAGAGAGGGAAGGGGCTGATTTTGCCCCTCTCTCCACCTCAGCCCAGGGCTCCACCCTGCGTGTTTTTCTGCCTCCAGACGTGTCCCCATTACCGAAAAGCCCCCTGTCCTCCTCGTGCTTCCGACCATTCCCCAGTCCCCCAGCCTGTACTATATCCGCACTCTCAGCCCTATCACGTAGTAACAAACACTTCCGCTCCTCCCCTGAAGAGCTCAGCTGGCCTTGGCTAACACTTAAATTTCTGCTTTCTAAGGTCTCCTTACCCCTGGGACTGTAACAATATTATGCTACATTTGAATAGCACGCTCCAGTTCACAAAATGCCTTCTCGCATTTAATTTAATTCAATTCCCACAATAAATCTGCAAGGTTAAGTGCTGCTGGGCCAATTAGGAAACTGAGGCTTAGAAAGGGGAGGCAGCTTGCCAAAGGCCACGTGGCCAACTCACCTGCCCAGGTGGAAACTCATGGGTTAAAGGTAGGGACTACTTCCAGCTGTAGCAAGTGTCTTTATCTCTTCTGTGCCTCAGTTTCCTCAGCAGTAATATGTGATTGATATCCACCGCATAGGTTTTTGTCAAGATTAAGCACAGTAATACAGTAAAGGACTTAGAAAAGTGCCAAACACAATAATTAAGTTATAATTATTACCTTAGCTGATTCTCATGGTCTCTAACTCGTTAAAAAAATTTTTGTAACTCAATTTTATATCTTATATATTTACTAGGTAGCCATTTAACAAAATGATCTTTTTTGCAGATTGATTAATGCTGGGTTTTAGGGACATTCTTTTTTTTCTGTCTTCATTTTCCTACTCCCCTAAATAGTTTCAACAATAGAAAAAGTTTCTTTTCTTCCTCCAGCCCACCTACACACAAACACACAAACAGGCATTAAGTCAAATCTGGACAAGTGCAATTGTTCTGCAGAATGTAAAATACTGGAAAACACTGACCTAGACTTTCCTTGTCGGGCTGTCCCTGGACAGCCAGAAGACATGCCAGTCACGGATGGAAACTTTCACAAACCTACTTTCCACCACTGGAGCGGGTCAAACTCCTGTGCATATTTCTGTATTGCTCCAGTTTTTTACTTATCTGAATCTATAGCAGGAATGGGTTGTTATGAAGCAGCCCCTGTTAATTTTTCGCTTTTATTTTTTAAAAAAAGGACAATTTACAGCGGTTTCCTGCAGCAAGAAGCATCATGTAACCAGGCAACTAGCTGAGGCGGAGAAGCCCAAGAAGCTGCCGGGTCAGGCACAGAAAACATGCTGCTTTCCAGGGGTCCAGACCCCACAGCCAGAGAACCTGCCTCAAACCCAGCAGGACCAAGAGGGCAGAAGGGAAAGGACACCTCTCTCTCTCCCTCTGGGGTAGGATGGCCCCGGGGTGACGAGCCTTCCCATTTCACAGCACCCAGACACACCCGGGTGGGGCTACGGGCTGCTGGAATGAGAAGAGAAAGCCCTCTGGGGTGAAAAAAGCTTTATTCTTTACAAAATTCCACAGAGATAATGCTTCAATCAGGTCCATCCTGTTTTCTTAAACCCCAACACCCTTTCCCTAACTTTCTACTGTGTTTGGGGGAAAACAACCGCCTGTGCTGGTGAGCCCAGTGGGGGGCAGCGGGCACCCAACTGGATCCTCAAAGGCTCCACTCTGAGCGCAAGCACGGGGAACAAATCTGCAAATACAAGCCTGGCACTGGGATTGAAAGAAGTGCTGCACCCTTGGAAATGGATTTTCACATACAAATGAACTGATCAGCAGCATACACATGCCGGCTTTCTTCAGTCAAATCGATACATCAGGCATTTAAAAACTCCGAGGGAAAAATGGATTGTGGCTTTTTGTTGATGACACTGAGGAATTTTTGGCCCCAAGCCCTGGTCGGGCTGGACAAATAGGGCATCTGCCTGCTAGCTGCCAGGCGCATCTTAAGAGCCCTGAAACAAAACCCCAAGTCAGGGCTCGGGACACGGCGGGGCAGCTCATCCCAAGCGGCAGAGAGCGGCCCGGGGCACGCCAAGCGCCCCCATCTCTGCCCCCTGCCGGGTCCCCTCCTCCAACCCCGAGTCATTTTCCAAGCTGGGCCACGCTCCGCATTTCCTACATTCCTTCTCACCGCTCAGACCCCTGGGCCGCGACCTCGGAAGGCCGACAGCTGGGGGTGGTGAGGACCAGGCAAGGGGCGCGGAGGAACGGGTGCCAAGAGGTTGGAGGGGTGCTAGAGGCTTAAGGATATGGCAGTGCAACCGAGAAGCGGCGGATCCAGATGGGAGGAAAGGGCTCCCTACCTTTCACCTCCCCACCCCCAATGCACCCCAAATAACATCCAATGCGTCCACCATGCCCTCTCCTAGGGCCCCTTTTCGGCTCCTGCGGCTCTCACCTCCCCTTGGGACCCCGCCGCTTTGCCCCCGGGTCCACTTCGCTTTGCCCCCGCCTCTCCCCCTCCCCCACCGGTGAGCCCCGTTTCGCGGAGTCCGTCCCTTCCCCTCCCACCCTTCCCGCCCCCGGGCAGCCGGGATGCCCCGGGGCCCCCCACCTTCCTCCGATCGCCTGGATCTGCGAACCAGACGCCGGCCCCCTCGCGGTCACCCCTGGCCCCGTCCTCTCCTGGGCCCACAAGACCCCTACTCTCTTCAAAGCCCCCTCCCGGACACAGTCTCTCGGGGTGCCCCGGTTCTGTCCCGGGGCGCCCAGGTCCTCACCTGAGTCCGCTCGAAGCTCTCCCGCTCGGCCGCCTCGAGCCCCGCGCCGACCCCGCGCCGGCTCAACACCTTGGGCAGCGGGTTAGGCACCTGTTTCATGGAGCTGGCCATCCGGTCCATGTCGCCGCGCGGAGCAGAGTCAGGGGCCGTCGGCCGCCCGGGGATCCCCGCGGGGCCGCCTGCCCCGCCCTACCCACCGGGATCCGGCGCTAACGGGACGGCTCCCGCCTCCCATTGGCTGGGAGCGCTGCTCCTCTCCCCCGAGGCCCCGCCCCTCGCCGGGAGGCTTCCCCGCCCGCCCCAGCCCGCTCCGGAGCCCCTCGGCTCGCTGGGTCGGCTGGGTCCGCTGGGCGGCGCCCGATCGCGAGGCGCGCGCTGTGACCGGCCCACAGGCCTGTCCATCACCGCGGTCTCGCCGCGCCTGGTAGGGGCGGGGCGGCCGGAGGGGCGGGGCCTAGGGGCTACCCCGACCCACCCTCGCACGCCCCTCGCACGCCCCTCCCCCGCCGCGCGCCGCCCGCTCTCCCCTCCCCTCCCCCTCCCCTCCCCCTCCCCGCCCTTTCCCTCCGGGTCCCGAGCGCAGTTTCCCTCCGGAAAGCGCCCCTGGAGGCACTTAGAAGAACCAAGATCCTGAAGTGGGGGGCTGGGGGTCACGCCGGCTGGGGACTCGGGCCTTCCCCGGGGAGTCCGGGCCCAGCTGGGAATAGCCTGTTTACTCCTTTCGGGCCTGGAAGGACAGCCCCCACCCCCACCCCGGGAAGTGTCAGCTT
>PVIY010043769.1:0-20145 GCA_004026745.1 Myrmecophaga tridactyla
TTGATATTTTCGATTGTGCTAAGATGAAAGTGACAGATGAAAGTGGAACAATGAAGATATGTCAGAACTTCACTTGTTCACCCATGATATTGGAAACTTATTTGCTAAATCAGATGATAGGTTTAGAACAGTCAAATTATAGATTCTCATTTTTTTCAGTGGGTTCTATGTGAGTATATCTTCATTTATATTTTACTCACAAATTAATGCTTTCTATGGCTTTCTTTTTTTATTTTTCTTCTGAATTTACATATTTACATCTGGAATTATGTGCCTTTAGCCTGAACAATTCCCTGTAGCATTTCTTTTGTGCAGTCTTATTGGTGACAAACCCTCTCAAATATCATTCATCTGGAAATATCTTTATATGTTCTTTATATTTTTAAGGATACTTTTTTCCTTGGGTATAGAATTCTAGTCAATAATTTTTCTCTCAGTACTTTAAAGATATATGTTATAGTAATTAGCTTGCATGACCATGGATATTAGCAAGTTTGAATTCCATAGGGTAGGCCACCAGATTGAAGTTTTATTCTATAGGAGAAGCTGGCTGACCAAGAAGAGACAAAAAGATCTCCTTTGCTTGACTGCTGAAATCCTCAGTTATGCTTTGCAACTTCTAACAGATTGAATAAGAAGAATCCTCTCTTTGCTGTGAACTATCTCTTTTCTTGATTGTAGATGCAATCAGCTGTAGATTCACACGACTGACTGTGGATGTCAATCCATCTATGAAATACTCCTGCAGGCCAGTACTTTTTTTATTTAATTAGAGAAGTTGTAGGTTTAGAGAAAAATCATACATAAAATACTCTGTCCATATACCATGTTTTTTCAAACCTTGCATTAGTGTGCTATATTTGTTAACATTTATGAAAGAACATTTTTACAATTGTACTAGTAACTAGAGTACATGGTTTACATTAGTGTGCATTGCTTGGTTAATATAGTCCTATTTTTTAAAATAATTTTTATTCTACTTACCTATACACAACCTAAAATATCCCCTTTTGACCACACTCAAATATATAATTCAGTGTTGTTAGTTATTCACAACATTGTACTACCATAACCACTGTCCATTACTGAACTTTTCCACCAACACAAATAAAAATTCTGTAATTTAAGCATTAATCCCTGCTTCCTTACCCTCAACCAGGCCACTGACAGCCTATATTACTGTTTCTTTATGAATTTGCTTATTTCTAATTATTTCATATCAGTAAGATGATACAATATTTGTCCTTTTGTGTCTGGCTCATTTTACTCAACATGTTGTCTTTGAAGGTCATTCATGTTATCACATGTGTCAGAACGTCATTCCTATTTATGGCTGTATAATACTCCATTGTATGTATATAGCACACTACCCATTTGTTAGTTGAGGGATATAGAGTTGTTTACACCTTTTGAAAGTTGTGAATGATGTGGACATCAGTGTGCAACTATAAAGTCACTACTTTCAAAACTTTTGGGTATATTCGTAGAAGTGGATTGCCAGGTCATATGGTAATTGTACACTTAAATTTCTGAGGAAATGGCTTCACCATTTTACATTCCCACCAACAATGAATGATTGTTTCTATATCCCAACATCATCTCCAACTTTTGTAAATTTTAAGTGCTCTAGTGGGTGTGAAGTGGTATCTCACTTTGGTTTTGATTTGCTTTTCACTAAGGGATAAAGATGTTGAGCATCTTTTCATGCACTTTATAACATATGCATATCATATTTGAATAAATGTCTGTTCAAGTGTTTGACCGTTTTTAATGGGATTTTTAATATTTTGTTGTTGAGTTGGAAGACTCCTATATGTATATATATTTCTTTATATATTGAATCATTATAAGATTTGTGGTTTCCAAATATTTTCTCTCATCATGTGGGTTGTCTTTTACTTTCATAATGAGATCCTTTGATGTACAAAAGCTTTAAAGCGTTGATGTTTAATTAGGTCTCATTTATTTTAATTTATTTTATTTTATTTTATTTTTTGGCTTGTGCTTTGGGTGTAATGTCTAAGAAGGCATTGACTAACACCAAGTTCCTGAAGATATTTCCCTATATTTGCTACTATGAGTTTTATAGTTCTGGTTGTTATATTCATATATTTGATCCATTTTGAGCTTTTTATTATATATAGTATGAGGGAGGTATCCACCTTCCTCTTCTTGCATATATTCATCCTGTTTTCCATGTACTATTTGTGAAAGAGACTGTTCTTTCCCAATTGAATAGACTTAGAACCTCTGCTCCAAAATCAGTTTGAATCAGTTTGACCAATGGGAGGTGGGAGATGATGAGAAATCCTTCTCTCTTTCCTCTGCAGAGAGACTGTTCTGCAACACAGTGATTGAAATGGCCCCTCTGAAAATGTCTGAAAGATTAAGCCATTAACGATACAGTCCTTCATATTTACTCTTTCTCCAAGGCTGCTTCACTCTCTTTTGTCTTCACTTCAGCTTCTTTAAGATGACACATACAAATTGTCTCAGGCGTTGTTTTCAGGGGAACACTGGTCTCAGATAAGTGACATCCCCAATGTCATGCAACTTGTGACAGTCCTGGGATTAAACCCTACTTGAACTATAATACACAAATGAACAGACAGCCCAATAGCCATATAGTTTAAGGAAAGAGTGAGACGCTAGTGAAAAAACAGTGATCGGCCTATCTGACTCCTAGAGAAAAAAATGAGGAGAGCAAAAGACATGAGGGGAACAAGTACCACATTCTGTAATTTTGGTTGTCTGCATCCAGAGGAAAATTAGAGCCAGCAAGTCTTCTGCCTTCTATCTTTCCATCACAACTAGCTCTCTTGAAATTATCAGGGGTGTCAATTATCCTAGGAAAAGAAAGTACCTATTGAAGATAACTGAAATTTGTTTCTAGGAGTAGTACCAACTCTATCACGGACCAGCTCCCTTGACTTGATCGATCAGTTCAGTTTTAAGTGCCTGTGAGGACGTTCTCTCTAAAATGGGTATAAAACATTCTTGGCTATTTCCCAAAAGACATTTACCATTTCTTTTTGACTTTAGGACAATGGCTGTAGTAGTTTAAGGACCTTGCCAACAGAGCACCAATAACTTCAGTTCTGCATTGCTATCATTTTCTTCCACTATGTAGTCTTCAAGAACATTTAAGTGATATTCACAACCTGGAGAATAGCAGAGCAGTCCCCTTGAACAGAACACATCATCTGTACAAAGGGGTGTGTTTTCTAAGATGTGTGTGTCTACTTTGTTCTCTTGGGCTATCTTTAGGAACTTTAGATTTTTACTTTGAGCACTGACATTCTACTAATGAAGAAAAGATTGCCAACATGCATTTGCATCTATAAAAAACATTCTCCATTTGTGAAGAAGTTGGGCTACACATTACCAAATAAATCTGCACTGGCTTCTCTTCTAGCAAATTGCATCTTCTCCCCGGATTACTATTAAATAGATGATAAAATATTTCCTTGGACTCTAACAATCTTTCTAGCTCATCCATCTTGCACCATCATTCTAATCTCTACAACATGTCTGGATTCAGGCTGCATCACTGCTGTCTCATTTATCCTCTTTCCAAGCTACCCCCATTTCCTTTTTCAGTCAAGGGCAATTCACTAGCAAAGATCACAGAGGAGCCTCCTCATCCACATAGAAACATCATGACTATCTGGAAAACTAAAAACATTTAAACCATCCTTTCTGGAATCCTCAGTCACAAATGTCTAGAAATCAGTGTTAAGACTGGTGTTAAAATCTTTCCTTTCCTGCAAATGTACCCAAATGAATAATATCAGTAGTAAAAACAAAACCAAACAACAAGAACAGCAACAACAAAAACCTTGAACTGAATCCATTTAGAACTTCCAGCTGGTATGGGTTCCATACCAACTGATGTTGGCTTTGGGTCCAGCACATTACCCATCCTTTCTAAGTCTTAGTTTCTTTATTGGTAATGAACTATAGCTTTGATCATTTTCTGTTCTTCGCATTATATGCTTCCCTTCATACCATCCTCTTTCTCCAGCTGTGTGTCCTGCCCAACCCTAAACTTGTCCTTGGAGCCTCTTACCCTTGGAGTACACTTCTCTGCCAGGCTTTCTAAATGACTTCACTGCTAGATTTCAAGGTTCCTAAAAATCCATTTTCTTGTATGATGTTTTCTCTGATTGAAAGGGAGAGATCCTTACATATTCATTACCTTCTAAGTAAAATATATGAGTACTTATTTTAAAAAAAATCAGTTTGACATAAATGTGAGGGTTGACTTCAGGACTTGTCTGTTTGATTCCATTGGTCTGTATGTCTGTCCTTTTGCCAGTACCATGCTATTTTGATTATTGTGACTTTGTAGTAAGTTTTAATATAAGGAAGTGTGAGCCCTCCAACATCGCTCTTTTCAAATATGGTTTTGGCTATTTGGGGATCATTTATCCTTCCATAAAAGTTTGATGATTGGCTTTTCCATTTTTGCAAAGTAGGCTGTTGGAATTTTGATTGTGATTCCACTGAATATATAAACTGTTTGGGGTAGATATGTCTTTATAATGTTTGTCTTCCAATCCAGTGGGCAGAATGTCCTTCCATTTATTTAGTTCTTCTTGATTTCTTTTAGCAATATTTTGTAGCTTACTGTGCACAATTCCTTTACATCCTTGATTAAATTTATTCCTAGATATTTGATACTTTTTGTTGCTATTGTAAATGTAATTTTTTCTTTGCTTTTTCTTCTGTTTATTTATTACTTGTTTATATAAACACTACTGATTTTAGTGTGTTATTCATATAACCTGCCACATCATTGAATTTATATCTTAGTTCTGGGAGCTTTGTGAATTTTTCAGGATTTTCTGCATATATAAGATCATGTTATCTGCAAATAGGGAATGCTTTACAGCTTCCATTCCAATTTGGATGCCTTTTATTTCCTTTTGTTGCCTAAATGCTCTAACTAGAAATTCCAGTAAAAAATATTGAATATCAGTGGTAACAATTGGCATCCTTGTCTTTCCTTACCTTAGAAGAAAAGCTTTAGGTCTTTCAGCATTGTGCATGATGTTAGCTGTGTTTTTTTCCTACATGTCATTTGTGATACTGAGGAAATTTCTTTCTATTCCTCATTTTCTAAGTGTTTCTATAGAAGATGTTCTGGATTTTGTTAATTGAGATGATCATGTCATTTTCATTCTTCATTCTTTTAATGTGTCGTATTAACTTAATTGATTTTCTTATGTTGAACTATATTTGCATACCTGTGATAAGTCCCACTTCATCATAGTGTATAATAAATTTAATGTGCTGTTGAATTTGGTTTACTTACATTTTGTTGAGTATATTCACATATGTATTCACAGGGGATATAGGTCATTAATTATCTTTTAATATGGTATTTTGATCTGGCTTTGGTATGAGGATATTGTTGGCTTCATAGAATGACATAGGAAGTATTCCTTCCTTTCAATTCTTTTGGAGGAGGTTGGGCAGAATTTGTGTTTTTTTCTTCTTGGAATGTCTGGTAAAATTCACTTGTGAAGCCATCTGCTCATGGTTTCTTCTTTGTTGGGAGGTTTTTGATAACTATTTCAATCTTTAGTTGTTGTTTTGTTGAGATCATTTATTTCTTCTTGAGTCAGTGTAGGTACTTTGTGTGTTTCTAGGAATGTGTGTTATCAAACTATGTAGGTACTCTGTGTGTTTCCATTTCATGTTGATTATCTAATTTCTTGAAGTATTCTTATTTATTTTATACTCTTATAGTCCTTTTTACTGTAAGAGTGGATGATATTAATGTCCCTTTTCATTTCTGATTTTAGTTATTTCTGTCTTCTCATTTTTTCTTTGTTAGTCTAGCTAAGGGTTGTCAATTTTATTGATCTTTTCAAGGAATGAACTTCTGGTTTTCTTGATTCTCTCTCATTATTTTAATGCAATTTTATTGATGTATATTCACATACCATACAATCTATCCAAACTATATAATCAATGACTCATAGTATCATACCATAGTTGTGTATTCATTACCATGATCAATTTTATAACATTTTCAGTACTCCAGAAAAATAAATATAATTAAACAAGAAAACTCAAACATCCCATACCCCTTATCCTCCCCATCCCATTATCAACTCCTAGTTTTGATGTGGTACATTTGTTATCATGATCAAAAAAGGAATATTAAGATATTACTGCTTCCCATAGACAGTAGTTTATGACAGACACTTTTATCCCATATGCTCTTCTATTATAAACTCCTTTTAATTGTGTATACATTTGTTCTAGTTCATGAGAGAATTTTTTATATTTGCACAGTTAATCACAGTTGTTGTCCACAAGATTCACTGTGTTATTCATTCCTGTGTTTTGCCCTCCAGCTTTCCTTCTAGTGACATACATGACTCTACACCTCCCCCTTCCACCACATTCACCCACAGTTTGTCACTGTTAATTGTATGCACAAAACTGCGTGAGCATCATCTCTATCCATTTCCAAATGTCTAAGTTCAACCTAGTTAGAAATTCTATTTATATTAGGGAATGACTTCCCGTTCACTAGCCTCATTCTGTAACCTGGTAACCTATAGTCTAGATCTTATGTCTATGAATTTACATGTTATAATTAGTTTATATTAGTGAAATCATACAATATTTGTCCTTTTGTGTCTGAATAATTTCACAACATAATGTCCTCAAGGTCCATCTATCTGATTGCATGCTTCAGGACTTCATTCTTTCTTACTGCTGAATAATATTCCAGCACACATATATATCACATTTTGTCTATCCAGTCATCTGTTGGTGGACACTTGGGTTGCTTCCATCTTTTGGCAATTCTAAATAATGCTGCTATAGACATCAGTGTGCAAATGTGTGTTCACGTCCCTGACATCAATCTTCTGGATATAAACTGAGTAGTGAGATTGCTGGGTCATAAGGCAACTTTATACTGCTTTAGAGTTTCCTTCTAGTTTTCTATTTGTTATTTATATTCTCTCTTGATGTTTATATTGCATATTATTCAAAGTAGCATATTGATATTTCTACATTAAAATGATATTTTAATGATATTTCTACATATTACTCAAAGGAGCTGTGATGGTTTGAAATGATGTATGTTCCCTAGAAAAGCCATGTTTTAATCCTTATCCCATTTTGTAAAGGCAGCCTCCCTGGAGATGTGATTCAATCAAGAGTGGTTGTTAAACTGGATTAGGTAGAGGTGTGTCTCCACCCATTTGGGTGGGTCTTGATTAGTTTCTGAAGTCCTATAAAAGAGAAAACATTTTGGAGAATGAGAGATTCAGAGAGAGCAGAGCAGAACGACATAGCCATGGGTAGCAGAGTCCACCAGCCAGCTTCACCAGGTGCCTTTCCCGATGAGAGAGAAACTCTGTGTTCGTCATATGCCTTCTCACTTGAGAGAGAAACCCTGAACTTCATCAGCCTTCTTGAACTAAGGTATCTTTCCTTGGATGCCTTAGATTGGACGTTTCTATACGCTTGTTTTTAATTGGGACATTTTCTTGACCTTGGAACTGTAAACTAGCATCTGATTAAATCCCCCTTTTTAAAAGCCATTCTGTTTCTGATATATTGCATTCCAGCAGCTAGCAAACTAGAACAGTAGCATATTGATATGCTTCTACCATTAATGTAGAACTCTTTATTTCTCCTCCAAATCTGTCAATATTTATGTCAGTTATTTTGGGACCTGGGTGTTAGGTGCATATATATTTATAATTGGTATTTCTTCTTGTTGAATTCTTTACCAGTATATAATAACCTTTTTTGTCCCTCATAACTGTTTTTTACTTAAAGTCTCTTTTATCTGGTATTAGTTCAGCTACTCCAGCTCTTTTTTGTTACTAATTGCATGGTATATCTTTTTCCTATCCTTTCACTTTCAACCTACATATGTCTTTTAATTTAAGGAGAGTCTCTTGTACATGGCATATGGTTGGGTCATGATTTTTTAACCATTCTGCCAATCCCTCCTCTTTTTCTGACTGGAGAATTTAATCCATTGATATTTAAAGTATATATTGATAATGCAAGATGTTCTTCCATTTTTCTATTCTGTCTTTTTTAAGTCTTATAACTTTTTTGATCCACTCTTTTCTGTTAATGCCTAACTCTATAGAGCTTTCTCATTATTTCCTACATCTACATTTATCATTTTTTTTGTATTCTCCAATTTTTAATGCCTTCTCATTTCTTTCTGAATATATTTTTCATGTGATTACTTTTTGGCAACAATGGGGTCAAAATTTAACATCCTAAACTTATAATGACAAAATTTTTTTGATATCCACTTTTCTTCAATTGGATAACAACACACTGTTCTTGTATCTCTGCATCCTCTTGTTTATTTTAAACTTGTTACAGTTGAACTTTGTATACTGTATGTTCAAATCCATAAATTTATAATTGTTTTTTATGCATTTTCACTTTAGCACCTTTACCAGAGGCCTTTATTTCTTTATGTTGCTTTAATCCACTGTCTGATGCTTCCAGTCTTAAAAACTAACTCCTTTTAGCCTTGCTTCCAGTGCGTGGCCTAGTGGCAATGAATTCCCTCAGCTTTTGATTATCTGAGACTGTCTTTATCTCTCCCTCAATTTTTAGAGAAAATCTTGCCAGTTATAAATTTTTGGTTGGTAATTGTTTCCTTTTAGTGCTTTAAGTATTTCATACCACTGCTCCCTTGTCTCCATGGTTTCTGATGGGAAATTGGCACTTGATCTTATCAAGATTTCTTGTATATATCTCATTGCTTTTCTTCTGCAGCTTTCAGAACTCTCTCCTTGTTCATGGCGTTGGAAAATTTGATTAAGATATGTCTGGACATGGTTGTCATTGAGTTTATCCTGTTTGGGATTCATTGGGCTTGTTGAATGTGCATATTCATATCTTAGACTAAATTTGGGAAATTTTCTATCATTGTTTCTTTGAAAATTCCTTCTGTACCTTTCTCTCTCTCTTCTCCTTCTGAGACTACCATGATGCGTATATTGGTACGCTTAATGTTGTCTCACAGGTCTTAGGCTCTGTTCATTCTATTTATTTCTTTTTTATTTCTGCTCCTCAGCCTGAATCATTTCAGTTACTTGTCTTCAAGATCACTGATTCTTTCTTTTGCCTCCTCTAATCTGCTGTGAATTTTCTAGTGAATTTTGCATTTCAGTTATTATGTTCTTCAACACCAGTATTTCTGTTTGGCTCCTGTTAAAAATCTCAGAGATTTCCATATTGCTCATTTATTGTTTTTTTCACATCCTTTAGTTCTTACTCTGTGCTTTCTTTTATCTTCTTAAGCCTATTGAGGAACATTTTTTAAATGTCTCCACTCAGTAAGTCTAAAATCTGGCCCTCTTCATTGTTGGTTTCTGGATTTTTCTCTCTTTCTTTTGGATGGACCATCATTTTCATTTTCTTTGTTTCTCGTGAAATATTTTGTTATATATTGTACCTTTTAATATTTTAAAATGTCAACTGTTGGATTTAGTCCCTGAGTTCTCAGTTCTTCAACTTTGCATCCAGTTAATGATATGCCAGATTTTCTTGAATGTCAGAAAGTAATAAAGAATGAGTAAACCAAAACAATAAAGCCCCTTTTACTGTCTTTGCAAATTAGCTCTGCTTTGCATGGTAGTGCCTCTTAAAGCTTAGCCTTCCTTTCTTGAAGATCAGCCTACAGCAAATGCAAAATGCAGACAAAATCCTCTCTGTCATGCCTAGGTGGAGCCAAGAAGACTGCTTCTTTTCCTTGGTAGGGGCCTTAGGAGTTCCCTGTTTACAGTTTTTAAGAGTTTCTGTGAATATCCTCTCTACTGCTTTTGAAATAGATTTTTCTCTCCCCCGTAGGTGCTCTATTGATTGACTTAATGCAGGCAATTCTTTACTCCAGGCCACTTTGAATTAATTGTTTCTCACACTATACTAGCCATCTGCAAGCTGCTTCCTGCTCTCAGGACAAACTCTTGAAAGGATATCCCTAGACAAGTTCCCTAGCTCAGTCTCTCAGACTTCCACTTAGTAGACTGACACTAATACACAGTCCACCTGACTATTCGCAGCAGTTCCACAGCTCCCCATGGAACAGGGCTAGGGACCCATAATAGGTGCACAAGCAGGCTCTACCCTGAATCATGGAAGGCATGGGTGAGGGGTTAACAAGTGTGCCAGGATGTTCTTCTGAGGCTTTGAAGATACATTTCCTTGATTCAGCCTTTGTCCATACTTATAAATAAGTATAAAATTTTCTAATTTATAAGTATAAAATTGTATACTTTATACTAATATAATATATACTTTATATTATATGTAATTATACATAATTTTATACTTATGTGTAGGCAAAAACTTATTAATACTAATAATTTTGTATTAGTTTCCTTAACTGTTTTCCATTCAGCCTTTGTCCATACTTATAAATAAGTATAAAATTTTCTAATTTATAAGTATAAAATTGTATACTTTATACTTATATAATATATACTTTATATTATATGTAATTATACATAATTTTATACTTATGTGTAGGTAAAAAATTTTTAATACTAATAATTTGGTATTAGTTTCCTTAACTGTTTTCCATAGTTTTGAGTAAGGCTACTGTCTCTAAGAATCCTCTGACACCTTTGCCAAAGAAGGGTTGGGGGCATTGGCTACCATCAGAGCAGGCACTCAGTGATCTGAATTAGCTGATCAAAAGTAGTGATGAGTAATGGGACTGGACTGCACCCCTCTGGAATTTGGAGGTCTAAGTCTTTATGTCCAGCACTGAAAGCAGCGGGCTCTGACAGGAAACCAAGTTCCGGTCTTCAGTGCCCACCTTGAGGCTAGGAGATGGAGATGGTAGCCACTGCAGGGGACTGAAACTTACTGGTGTTTTTCACAGCTTACATGCTTCTTCCTCCTCTTGTTCCTCCCTGAATGCTCTGCAGTGACCCACTAGACACAGGAATTTCAAAATGTTTGATTCAAACAATCCCTTCGAGTTCGATATTTGTTTTGATGGAGTGATTGATTCCTGGAGCCATCTTCTCTGCCATCTTCTCACAATCCTGTCATTCCATAATATAGCCAAGTGGATACATGAAATTAGCTATCACAAGTATGCATTTAAAAACTTTTTTATATTAAATTTTATCTAGACTTTCTATATGTGTGCATTTGAATTAGGGGAGTGCATTTCAGATCGGCTTACTGTATCCTGCTGATAGAAGTCTTGTTTGCAGCTTCATTTCAGTATTTATTTACAATATAACTCTTGCAGCTTTTCTGACTTGAGGCAGTTGCGTGCATCCCATTTGTACTACTTCTCCCAAACACTGATCTGTTGAAGTTATAAAATATATAAACTGCAGAATTTATTATCCCCAGCATTTCAGTTTGTCTAGACCATAATTTTGTATTCATTTCCAGGAGGCTATGTTATATAGTCTGTTAGACAATATAATGATCCCCGCCTCCCACCCTCCCCCATGTTCTAATCCCTGGAACCTGTGAATATGCTCAGTTACATGGCATAGGAGAATTGAGGGTGCAGATGGAATTAAGGATAAAGAGATCATCCTGGATTGTGTGATAATTCTAAATCAAAAATCCTTTTACTGTGGGGGAGGGAGACAGAAGAGTCAGAACCAGTCAGAGAAAGAGATGTGACTATCTAAGCAAAGTTAGAGTGATGTGATGGAAGGACTCAGCTTACTCTTGCTGGCTTTGAAAATGGAAGGGGGCCATGAACAAGGAGTGTAGGATACCTACTGAAGATGGAAAGGAAAGGGCATGGATTCCCCACCTAAAGTCTCCGTGAGGAAAGCAGCCCTTCCAACACCTTGATTTTAGCCCGGAGAGCCTCTTATAGACTTTTGGCCAGAACTGTAGAATAATCAGTTGTGCTAAGGTTGTAGTGATTTGTTAATAGTAGGAATAAGATACAGATATACTGCCAATCCCTAAATCTGTTCTTATGTAACATATTTTAACGTTCGAAGGAGTTATATATCTTCATGACATAAAAAGTTGGGGGTCCAAGGCAGTATCTACCTAAAAAAAACACCTGATATGTTTACATGAATGCAACACTGCCAACTTTTAGAGTATGCTTGCTACAATTCAGAGGTTTCTGGTCTGAATGCAGACTGCAAAGGATGGATACAGTGTCTTTCTACCTTCTTTCATGTTTGTGAAGCTGATCCACTTCAGAGAGATTGGATTCTTTTTTCTTTAGGAAATTCTTAGACATTTTAATTAAGAGAAACTACTCATATGGTGGCAATAGTCTTAATTTTCTAAAATGAGTACATTTCCATGTCTTTTTTCTTTTTTTATAAGTCTTTTTAGTGAGAATTTGGTAGAACTTGGGAGAAACTGCTTTATTATTGTAATTTTAATTGTTAATTATAATTTTAAAAATTTCTTTATAGTGCTTATAGAAGGGGCATGTCAGGAAGTATCAAAATGTGCCCATGGGTCTATATGAATATATATTTTATTATGGTAATCCAGCAAAGTAATTTGCATTAATATGTAATTAGAGACAAAATTTGTTTTAGTACAGATTCTGTATTAAATAGTGTCAGTGCATATTAAAAATAATATCAGTGCAGGAGTGCATGGGTGTTTCAGTGTTAAAATGCCCACCTTCCATGCCTGAGACCCAAGTTTGATTCCTGGACCATGCACCAAATAAAAAAATAATAGTAATAATAGTAATATCAGTGCATAAAAAATCTCTGACTTAAGAGTGTTTATGAGTTGCATTCTCTTTCAAGAAACCAATATTATTATTATATATTTGTGTATCAAACAATTAAAATAGTTCTGACATTTTTGTCTTTCTTATGTCTTATAAAAAAACACTACAACTTACTCATTTTGGAATACTTTCCACTTTTATCTCTGTCTCTGTTTCTCTCTCTCATTCTCTCACTCTCATTTATTAAGTGCCTTATGAGCAACTTGGGCATGGACCATCACCTCTAAATATTTTTGTGGAGGACATCCATCAGTTACATTATTCAGATTAAATATCTGCCTGGAGCCTGTAAAAAGAAAATGTTCTTTATTATATCTAACGTTAACTCCCTCCTACACCCCATGTTAAGTACAGAATGATGTTTGGACAACTGCTCTACAGCACTTGTATTTTTTCTCTTGCAAAAGTTAGGAAAAAAACACATTTTGGGGAATGTAAACTTTATTTCTCTACATGCATGAGTTGTGGTCTTTTAAATTGAGCATGTCAAGGTGAATAAATGTGCTGGAATATTTTAGTTTGTGTTATTAAATGATTAGTAGTTCATTCAACTATTAATTTGATTATATCAATGACTCATGAGTTTTGTCCTTTCTGCATTTCCTGGCAGTGTATCTGATTTTTAAATGACTATTTCTGGCTTCCTTGATATTTGTAGTAACCACAGTTCCTTTCAGTCATTTGCTCTCTTTGATAATATTTTATTTATTGACTTAAAGTGGAACAATATCTTCAGAGTTCAGATTCAAGGAACTCAAACATTGGAGACATGGACCACTTACCATGCTTAATTACAACATTTAAAATTGAAAATGGTGTCCTTGCATTTTAAATTAAATTTTCTATTCATGGGTTGAGCAGAGTCTTCTGACAAGAGTAAGGCAGAATTCCTACCCCCTGAAGATATATATATATATATATGTATGTATATATATATATTTTTTTTTAAATAAAAAGGAAAATAGCAGCTTAGTTTTAAGTTGATTTATGTTTTGGAGCCGAAATGAATAAACAGAGACAGCCATTATAGTTCATAGATTATTCAAAACAAAATAGACATTATTTGTTATTGCTTTCCAATTAAAGATTTTTAAAATTTATTGTATAGATTACTGAATATTTCACATCCTGCCACAGTAGTATGCATAGTCAACTTTTTGTATTAAAACTAATTAAAATGAATGAATTAAATTTTAATGTCCATTCTATTTCAATGCAAAAATTGTTCTTAAAATGTTTCATATGTTCTCCTAATATGAAACATGCTAATCTCAGCTACCAAACGCTAGTTAGTATAGAATATTTGGGGCACTTTAGAAATTTTCCAATCACCTGCCATTTTCTTCATTTTATATTATTAGGAAAATCATGTAAATAATATTTTAGTTAATTGAAATTTAATGGAAATTTGTTAACTATGGCTATCTTATCCATAAAACATAGTCACAGAATATCATTCTTGCTCTGAAACTCATAATCCTGGGCATAAATACTCATATGGAGGAAGTGAAGTTGTTTTTCTTTTTCAAGGAGACACAATAATAAAGTCATAATACATGTTTCTTGGTGAATGAAAAACTCTACAGTATTTCTATATCACAGAGGCAGATGGCAATGTATTAGTAAGGTTTCTGGAATTCAAAAACAAATGAACTCTGGTTACATTGAAGAGAACAAAAATTTCTAGAAACGTATCTGCTAGATCATGGGATTTCAGGGCATGTTGAATCAGTAGTTTTGAACAGACATCAATGCCAGCAAGACAGTACAGAGAAACTGCCTGCTTAAGAAAACACCCTGGTCCCATCTTCAAGTGACTTCTTGTTGCTGACTCCACCAGTAAAGTTCTATATCTTGACTCTGTATCTTTCCATAACTTTCTTAAATTTCAAATTCCAAAGCCTTAGCCGGGAGAATCTGAGTGGTCATTCACGGACCAATTCTATATTCTCTAGCTGCAAGGATAGGTGAAAAAGGATACCTGCCCACCCTCCTTAGATTTATACATCAGTAGCCATCTCTCCTCCAGGCCAAATGGGAAACCAAAGGTATTGCTTGAAGTTTTACCTACTGAAAGGATTTCTCTTGTCCACTCTCCATAGAGCCATTTGAACGTAGTGGTAGTGCTGCAGCTGTCTACATCTAGCCAGTACCAGTATGTGACACCAGCTAGTAAGGCTTACGTTTTCTCTCCCTTTGTGATGTTAGTCATAGGAAAGTCCCAATGGGGCATAGTTGTGAGTCGAGGGAAAAATGGCAGTGCAGCAGTTATAGGTGGAATTGAGAGTACGAGCCAACTCCTCATGCTACTCACCTGTGCCAACAGAACCTACTTGAGTTCTGTCTTGTTTCCTCCTGGTGTGGGAGTATTGCTTGTAGATGGTAGATGAATCTGATGACACCTTATTGAAATGGACAGCTTTTCTCATATGATGTAGTCATCAATTATGTCACTAGTACACTGTGGAACCAAAAATTGATAATGACTTTTATTTGCCGTAGAGTTATGGCTTTGCTGTGACAGCTAAGTTATGCTCACTGTGATTCTCCTCTTGCACAAACAGCACAGTATTCTGGTACTGGTATTAATTGTGTCATGTACTAGTTAACAAAGATTGAGGGCAGGAGCAGCTCCCACCACAGCTGGGACCAGCTGAAGAAACTTCTTTAATACTCTCATAATATTTTCCAGATAAAAGCCAGTATTTTGCTAATCAAGATGAGAATAAAGTGATAAAAGCTTCTAAGCACAAGTCTCGTTATTGAAAATCTAGAAGCAAACTTTTGTTTTAGTAATTAAGCATCAATTTTCTAGTTGGTGTTGAACAATTAACATATCCCTGTATCCTTACCATTATCGTAGATTTTTTCATCAAACTTCTAGTTCTGCCACAATATCTTATTTAATCTTTGAGAACTATTAGGCAAGCACTGTGATTTTTATTGTTATTTTTTTCATTTGATTTATGTAACAAGAGAAATTGGGAATTTGAAGGCAGCCTTCGTATTAAGCAATACATTTCTGAGTAGATGAACACTAGGACTACAAACTGAGGAAACTAGGAGATTTAGCCATACTAAATAAAGAAGAAGCTTTAGGATCTGCTAGATGATCTTAATATATGTGTTTTCACTTTAGTCAGTGTGCTGGTTTAAATCTATATATAAGAGATTCATCCTGGGTGGGACCTTTTTAAGTTGTTTCCATGGAGAGGTATCTCCACCCATTCAAGGTGGGTCTTGATTCCCTTGCTGGAGTCTCCAGTCTCCAAAATGGAGAGAGATTTTGGAGAAGGCCCAGAGCTGAGAGAAAATGAAAGCAAAGAAAATGCCCAAGGAGATACCAGAAGGACCCACAAGAGCTGAGGGAAGCCAACCCAGGAGAGAAAGGCCAGCAGAGTTTACCATGTGGTGGGACACCATTGGCCTTTCTTCAGGGTCTTCCTCGTGGTGCCTTAGTGTGGACATTTTCATGGACTTAGGACTGTAGATTTGTAACCTAATAAATCCCCTTTAGAAAAAGCCAACATATTTCTGGTATTTTACTTTCTGGCAGCTTTAGCAAACTGAAACAGTTAGATTCACAAATAATAAAATTATATTCTCTTCAGAAATATAATTTTTCCTTAATTAACATCCCTTTTGCATTTCTCCTATTACGTTGCAACCACTCTAGATTGATGTAAATATCTTGAAGTCTATAGTAACTCATCAAATATAAGGTTGCTGTAATCAAAAGGTGGTAGGTTGGTCTAAGGGATCAGTCCAAGGGAGTTGCTGGACAGAGCATAAGAAGCAATAGGACAGTTTTTCACAGTCTTGGTATCAGAATGACTGTCCTCATCATTGGGATAGCAAATTAAGTCTATAATGGAAGATTGAGAAAACAGACATGTCCTGCTGAGCCTGAAAGGGCAGATGTGGAGGAAATTAAGAGTTTTACTCTTTGGAAGTGATATTAGTGGTTGTCGCTGTGCAGTTGGTCAAACATAAAGATAAAAATACTTATTGTTTGGGTAACACAAATAGATACCAGCTATTAGTATCACTTTAGCATTAATTTTCTCTTAAGGATAAAGAAAAGCCATTCTAAATGTGAAGTCAAAATTTAGAGCCAATTAGAGAATACCACTGGGAATTTGTAAAACATAAATAAAAGGAAAAGGATCTGTTGACTAGCCAGTACAAAGGAGAGTTCTTGTCAAAAACTAAAATTTAATCAGAGAGATGAAAAACAAAGCCAGGCATGTAATGAGATATATTGAGAGATATTTATGATTTATGACTTATTTCTGGGATAACTTGACTTTTATGTTAAATAGTCAAATCAATTATTTTTATTAGATAGGCCATAGCATCCATGTCTGTCATCATTCCAGACTATAGTCAAACCAACTTTAGTTATTGGAGCCTCATAATAACTTCATAATAAATTCGTCCATTTTAATATTTCAGGAAAAGAGAAGGAGTATGACATATTTTTCTAAAAACAATAATTTAAGAAATTTTGTCATAGCTTTATTTACTCAATGTTAAAATTACCTTTTTGTTTAACAATAATGATATTATTTTAAAAATAGATTTTGAAATATATTTATTGTGTAAAAGCCCTCTCTGATTTTATGCTTGTTAAACCTCCTCCATTCTTTCCTCAATATCAAAGTCTTCAGTGGCATAAAGCCTCATGTATTATTTCATATAGACCACGTTAATATCAACATCAATAGCAACAATGTAGCAACAGACAATATTTATTGAACTTTTTACTCACTTCCAGTCATTATATAAGTGCTTTACAGGAACACTGCTCATCAGTTCTCACAAGAATCCCATGAAGTGAATTCTATTGAAACTGAGACTCAGAGAAGTAGAGTAAATTGTGAATTGGACAAGGTCATACCAGGTCATACTGCTCTCAGTCCAAGCGTTAAAAGCAAGCATTCTGACTCCCATGTCATTCTTCATTTAAAACTAAAGTTGCTTTTTACTTTACAGTTTCTACTTCTGTATAACAAATCATCCCTAAGGCAGTAGTTTAAAAGAACAATAACTATGTATTATCTTCCATAGTTTTGGGGTTATCTGTACTCAGTTGCATGGATCTTCCACTTCACTTGGTACAGGTTGGAACTGCAGTATTCTGGAGGCTCTCCTGGAATGAGATATTTCAGATGGCACATTCACATGGCTGGTAGCTGGTGTGTGCTCTTGGCTGGACCCTCAGATGGGCTTGACAATGCCTGTTTTCCATATGGCTTCCTCACTTGTAGTATAGTTCTCTTTGCATTGTGGCTGGGTTCCAAGAAGGTGTTTTTTAAGCTTGTGAAAGCGAAAACTACAAATATCTTATGCTCAGCTTTGTAAGTTATAGAGGTGTCACATCTATTGATTTCTAGAGGTTGAAGTAAGTTGGCTGTCCAAGCAGAATCAAAGAGAAAGGAAATAAACTCCACCTACCTGAGAGATGTGGCCAAGAATATGTGGTCAATTTAATCAACCATGCCATTAATTTATTTCCCTATAGATTGTGTTGATTTCAATGTAACATTTAATTTAGCATTTTTATTTTAATATCATGGAGTTAACATTTGCTTACATTTGAAATTATTAATTTCTGTTTTTTCATGTATTATTTGAATCACAAACACTAAAAGCACATAGCACCATTGCATTAATTAATCTTTTTTATGACTATATATTTAAAGTAATACTTTTTTAGTCTATGAAATGAAATGTGTTTGTTAGAAAATTAGAGATATTAAAGAACATTTTTATAATTATTTTCTTTTATTTATTTTAATTTCCCCTTCCAAGACATTAACAAATATGCTTTCCTGATTCTTCAACATTTATTTGTTAGTATTCTCCACATTTTTATCAGTTGTTTTACTCTATTAGTTAAGGTAATGTCAGCTGCTATAACAACAATAAATGGAAAGTGTATAATGGCTCATAACCAGTGGAAATTTATTTCTACTTCCAAACTCTTTCTGCCACCCTGATTGGTGGACAACTCTGCTCCAAGTCTGGTTCAGAGACTCAGTCCTCTTTCTTCTTGTTCTTTTAACATCATCAACTCAAGCCAATAAAAGAGGAAAAAACATGGGGAATCATGCATGGAAGATTTGTATAGAACAAACACCAAAGTAGCAAAGATCATATTCCATTGCCTTGAACTCAGCCATATGACCACTCCTAAGTGTAAGGGATGCTGGGAAATGTGGTTGAACTGTGGGCTTGGGAAGAAGTCAAATCTGGCTTGAAGACCAGTTAGCCAGTCTCTACCAAACTTTCTGTTCAGAGAAATTCCTTTAACTATTTGGTAAGGGTTGGTTTGCTAGCAACAGGTTCTCTTAGCTTTCCTTCATCTGAGAATATCTTTATTGCTCCCCCATTCCTGAAGGATATTTTCACTGGTTATAGAATTCACAGTAGACAGATCTTTACTTAAGAACTCAGGAAATGTACCACTTCCTTCTGTAATCCATGATATCAAATAAACATGCTGTCATTTATATTGGGGTTGTCCTATAAGTAATAAGTTGTTTCTCTCTAGATGCTTGTAAGATATTTTCTTTGTCTTTAGTTGTGAGAAGTTTTAATTATGATGTGCCTTGGCATACATATCTTTGGGTATATTCTATTTGGGATTCATTCAGTCATAAACACATAAACGTAGTTTTATGTCTTTTGTTCAGTTTGTGAATTTTTCAGATATTATTTCTTCAGATCCTTTTTCAGTCCTAATTTCTCTCTCTATTTCCTCTAGGACTCTGATGATGTAAGTATTTGCTCTTTTCTATTGTCCCACAAGTCCATGTCATTATTTTTCAGACTATTTTCTTTCTGTTTTTCGGTTTAAATAAATTAGTTTGATACTTCCTCAAATTTGCTGATTGTATCCTCTGTCATTTCCACTCTGTGGTTAACTCCATTGATTGTACATCTGCCATACTAATTCTATTAAGAGATTTAGATTCCCTGTTTAAATCTTTAAATTATTCTATGAATTAAGTATTACTTTTTCCAATTTTAAAGCAAACAAGGGCAGGCCACAGTAGCTCAGCAGGCAGAGTTCTCACCTGCCATTACCCGGGGTTCAATTCCCGGTGCCCATGCACAGAGTAAAAAAAAAGTCACAGTGAGGATAAGTTACTTGTTGGTAAAATACTAGTATATGATTTGAATTCCAATATGCTGACTCTGAAAGTCTTTTAACTACCACACATAAACTTGACTGGAATTCTTCACCCCTCCATAACAGTGCTACATTGGATTAAATTTTTCTATCAGCCTTCAATGCCTAGTTTATGAATATGGGGCATGTTTATTTTCCATGTTTTGTGCTATGCAGTGTGAATACACGTATGGATTAGACATGGTCTCTG
>PVIY010043770.1:0-20125 GCA_004026745.1 Myrmecophaga tridactyla
CTTCCTTCCTTCCTTCCTTCCTTCCTTCCTTCCTTCCTTCCTTCCTTCCTTCCTTCCTTTCTCTCTTTCTTTCTCTTTCTTTCTTTCACTATCTATCTTTTTAATCTATTATCTACCTACTTACCTACCCACCCATCCTTTATATGGAAGAATAGCTATCTAGTTATCTATGCTTTTGGACAATGATATTGCAGTAGGTATGAGTTTTGGTCTAATAAGGTTTATTTTTTGAAAGAGACAATATTCATCTGGAAGATTTTTATATAAGTATATGCATATATATATACACACACATATGTGTATACAGGTGGGCTCATTAATTTTTAATCATACTCTTTATTGTATACATCTCTATATAATAAAACAATGCAATAGCATGTATGTTATTTGTAATGATTTTTAAGAATATAATGATATATAGGAAAATTAATATAGCATATGTACAGCACATATGGAATTGTCATTTAGAGAGGACTAAGCTAAGGAATTCTGTTCAGAATAACCACTTAGGTCTAACAGCAGCCAAACAAGGTGGTATTATTTTACAGATAAGTAAACTGAAGAGTCACACTATTGCATTCATCCAATATCCGCATCCTATATCAGCGTCACCTAGAGAATATGTTAAAGCACAGATTGCTGGACTCCACCCCCAAGTTTTTCTGAGTCAGTCTTTTGGAAAGACTTTAGGAAATAGACAATTATAGCATAACATAACATTTCAGTTATGAATATCACCATCAATTCCCTACACACACACACACACACACACACACACACACACACACCTCAGTATAAAATGTTTCTAGCTCATCGGGGGGAGGGAAACATAACTGATTTTCCTGTTTAACCAATAAACTTTTCCCCATAACTTTTACATATTAAATGTTCAGTATAAGTTTGTGGAATGAATAAAGAAATAAATCCTTTGATTATCCTTTTTTACACTTAAATGATTGATATAATATAGAAAATTAAAATATATATATGGTGGGCGGGCAACAGTGGCTCAGTGGCAGCATTCTTGCCTGCCATGCCAGAGACCTGGGTTCAATTCCCAGAGCCTGCCCATACCAAAAAAATTCCTCGTCTCAGAATAGTGATTGACATGTAGTAAGCAAGCAGGAAGTATTTTATGGACAGACAGATAAATTAAAGGCTATAGAGATCAATTTTCAAATGCTTCTTGTTCTTTAAAAGATCTCTGAAGCAGCACATAACTCTCCAACCCCCCACCCCATGCACATATGCTCAGAAAGCTGTATAGGCAACTAAAAGAATAAAGTATCTAAGAATAAATCAAAACAAGGATGCAAAGGACTTATACATGGAAAACTGCAAAATATTGCTGAAAGTTATTAAAGACAGAAATAAATGGAAAGGTATTCTGTGTTCATGGATTTGAAGATTAAATATTTTTAAGATGTCTCTACTACCTAAGGAGATTTACAGATTCAACACAATTCCTTCCCAGAATGGAAAAGCCAATAATGAAATTCATTTGGAAGGGCAAGAGATTGTGAATAGCTAAAGCCATCTTGAAAAAGGAGAACAAAGTTAGATACTCATACTTTCCAGTTTTAAAACTTATTGTAAAGCTACAGTAATCAAAACAGCAGGTACTGAACAAGGCAAAACAGACCAATGGATCCAAATTGATATTTGAGAAATAAACCCTTATATCTACAGCCAAATGATTTTTGGCAAGGGTACAAAGTCCACTCAATTGGGAAAGAGCAATCTTTTCAGCAAATGGTGCTGAGAAATTTGGATATCCACATGGAGAAGAATGAACATGGACCCCTACCTTAGATACAAAAATAAACTCAAAATGTATCAGAGACTTAGATAACAGAACCAAAATTTAAAAAATCCTAGAAGAAAATATAAGGAAATATCTTCAGAACCTTCTATTTGGCAATGGTCTCCTAGACTTTACATTAAAAGCAGGAGCACCAAAAGAAAGAATATGTAAATAGGACCACATTAAAATTAAAAACTATTGTGCATTAAAGCCATTAGTAAGATAGTGAGAAGACAACCTGCACAATGGAAGATAATATCTGGAAGCCATATATCTGATAAGGATTTAGTAACCAGAATATATAAAGAACTACTACAACTCAACAATGGAAAGACAAACAACTCACCTTAAAACTTGGTCAAAGAGGCGGGCCATGGTGATCCAGCAGGTGAGTTCTGTCTGCCATGCTGGAGACCCGGGTTCAATTCTTGGTGCCTGTCCATGCAAAAAACAAAAAAACAAATGAACAAACAAAAATTGGTCAAAGATTTGAATTGACATTTCTCCAAACATTATTTTCAAATAGCCAATAAGTATATTAAAAGATGCCCAAGTATATTAAAAGATCATTAGCCCTTAGAGAGAAATGCAAATTAAAACTGCAATGAGATACCACTTCATATCCACTAGGATGTCTATTACTATTTTAAAATATAAAAATAACAAATGTTGGTAAAGATGCAGAGAAATGGGAACCCTCAGACTTTGTTGGTATTATGTGAAATTGTGTGGTCATGGCAGAAAACATTTTGCCTATTCCTCAGAAAGTTGAACATAGAATTACCATATGACCATAAATTCTGCACCTCAGTAGATACCCCACAGAATTGAAAGCAAGGACAAGGACAAATATTAGTACAACAATGTTCATCATGGTATTATTCATAAAATCTGAAAGGTGGAAGCAACCCTGGTAGCCATCAACGATGAAAGGATAAACAAGTGATAGATTCATACAATGGAATATTATTCTGCCATAAAAAGGAACAAATTCCAGATGCATGGGACAAAATGGATGAACCTGGAAGATATATTAAGTGAAATAAGTTGTAGACACAAAAGGAAAAATTTTCTTTGATCTTATTTATATCAGATATCTAGAAGATACAAATTTATAAACAGAAATAAATTACAGGGTAGTAGAAGTGGAGGGTGGAGACTGGAGATTTTATACTGCTCAATAGTACAGAGTTTCTGAAGGAAATGTTGAATGTAATTAATAAATTAATATCATTGATCTGTATACTTGAAAGTGCTTAAAATGGGGACATATTGTGTAGTACCTATGTGGCAACTACAAAAATCTTCAAAAAAGAAAAGCTTTGTGGAAGAAATCAAGATTCCAACTTTGCTTTAAAATAAAATAAAATGTGTGGAAAATGTTGACAGTGTGAACCATGTAAACTGCTGAGGGAGAAAGTTTATCATATTAGAGGTGGTGGACCTGGGAATAAAATGCAAGCAGTCCACTAACTACTCTAGACTTCAAGCAAGTGACAGCACCTCCTCTGTAAAATGTGGCTAAAATTGCCGACAACCTCAGAAGTCTGTTGTGAGGGTTGGAAGAGATAACACATGTAAAGTACTTCTAGAATTCTCTGTGATGTTGGGAATGGGGTCATAGTACTCATACACAGGAGAAAATATTTAATTTTCTCGTTAATAAGGGTCCAACTTTGTTGTATTACAGACTTCTTCTTGGAAATGTCTGCTTAGTTCAGAAAACAGAAAAATTGCTTCCAGTATTTACTTTTTATTTTTCCTACTCCCACTTTAATTTTGTGAACCAATCGGTTTGGGAAGATGTGCCCATTTAGCATCTTTGCAAACCGACACCATTAAGAGCATAAGTGTTTTTCAGGTCTAGTGTGAGAAATGAAAGATTCAGGCTTGCTAAAAATATATATATTAAGGGCTGCTTATGACAGTTTAAAATGGCTACTATGTTTTTAACATTTCCAACAGATAAAAGGTTAAAAATGTGAGCATCTATGTACCAATGAAGAGCTGATAAAACGTGCAAACAGAAAATTTCCAAAACAGCAGGAATAATGTCTTGATATTACTTTTCACCTCTGAGTGCCATGCTATTATTTATTTTGGCTAAGGCACAATCCTTCTTTTTGAAGGAAAACAAGAACAGATGAATAATTGATGTGTGGATAAGTGGGCAGCCTCCCTAGCTTTCCTCCAAAATAGAAAAAAAAAAAGAAGAAGAAAATAAGCCATTTCCACTACTATAATTTTATCAGAATAATATGCAACAATTTGTTATGTGACTAAGAGACCATTGCTCTATCACTTTTTTTAAAAAAGCAGACTTCCAGGCACAGTAAACATTGTTGTGTTTATTGCACTTTTTCCCTCATTAAACTCAATAATTGGAAACAAGTTACTTAGCTTGTTGGAACCTCAATTTCCTTTATCTGAAAAATGGGGATTATGAGCCTGTCTTTTCTCCAAGAGTAATTTCAAGGATCAAAGCACTTTTTGATGAAAGAGGTATTACATTCGTGGATAGTAATATTCTGTAAAATATTACAGTGTTAGCAGTATACTCTCTATTCTCAAATTTCCTTATCTCTGTAGATTGAGATGACCACATTCTGAATATTTGATATCAAGACTTTGATTTCCTTTTGAAAGGAACTATAGAGATTCTTGTCCCCATCCCAACTAAGGTAAAAGTAAGTTAATATTGAGAATGGTTTTGAATAGATAGCATATTGTCCAGCCATTATATATAATATTTTAAAGTTAAGGGCAAGGGTGAGAATGAAAGAGCAGGGGCTTCATATGATACAGTGTAGCAAAGGCCATGATGGGCTTCTGAAATGCCATCTCTGATAGCAACTCACTGGGAGAATATCCCTCAACCAGAGCTTCCTGGTATAATTCATTACCTGAGGGCCGTGCAAGTGCCTATGACCTGTGAAAAGCAGAGATGTCACATTTGAGGGAAATTCTACATTCTCGCATCTGTTCTTTACCCTTTCCATTAGTTAATTAAGTTTGGCATATGCAGCCATGTCTACCTGAAAACAGCGACATAAAACTGCCAATAGTGTATTCACATAGCCTTAGGTATTTCTCCAGGTGATTCACTTCCTGAAGTTAGATCCTGTGCTGCTGGATATCTTGTGCCTGTTTCCAGTCACTTCTGGATGGTCGCATGCACCATGGCCACAAAGAAGAGCTGCCTCACTGAAGGTCTCTCAAAATCTAAGGACTCCAAGGACTCCATCCCTGCAGGGCAGGGATTGCTTGGCCCCCAATCACGGCATTTAAGGAGGATGATAATGCCTGTAGTTGTTCATTCTGCTCCAGCTTCTTAGAACCAAGAGATTGGTGATGGGAAACAATCCAGCTTAAAGGTCTTCTATTCAACCATGCAATGGAGACCCAGTTCCTCACAAGACTGTCTGGAAGATTAAATAAGATAAAATACACACGAACATACAATTTCTTGTGCACGGTTATAATAGCAATGATAACAACAGGAATAATAATAATTTATTTTGTGAAATAGTTTGGACTACTACCAAGAGAAGACCATTGGGCAGCTGACATCCTAGAATGTCATCTTTGGTAAGCAGTGATTCAAATTCCCATGTACTGCAAGCCAATGCAGTAGTTTTTAAGGGGACAAGCCTAATATTTTTGTCAACTGTGTGTCAAACATATCACAGTATATCATCTTATTTTTGCAGGGCAACTTTATGTTGTAATTCTCACCATCCTTGTTTTATAACTGAGGAAACAGCCATGGAACACACAGGCGAGAGACAGAACTAGCATAACAACAAAAACAATGACAACAATAATAACGAAGATGATCATCATCGTAGGAACAACAAACATTTCTTTTGTGCTTACTGTGTTCCAGAACCCTTGCTGAGGTCCTTACATGCATTGGCTAATTGTTTAATGATTTTCCTACAGGACCAGAGACCAATTCTAGAGCAGTGGTTCTCAACCCTGGGGGCACATCAGAAATACCATAGGATCATTAACAATATTGATAGTTTGCACCCCTTCTCAGAGATCGTTTGTTATTTAATTGGTTTAACAGTGCCCAGATAGTGGTGTTTATTTTAAAGCTCTCAGGTGATCCCAATTTACAGTCAAGCTAGGGGAGAACCTACTGCTCTTGAAAGTTTTGTAACCTGTTGAAAGTTACGCATAACAAATAACTGGGATCCTTCTCCAACCTTGCCATTTAAACATTCTTACTTTTAAACTCTCTTTAATTCTAACTCCATATATTTCTTACTTAGCTGGTTGCTATCCCTTCTCTCCCAAGCACATATTGTCTTGGCTTTACTACAGACTTTGGCTTCACACTGAATTCTTTTAACACCTGTTTCCACTCCCTCTCCTCTCCATTGAGCATAGGAAGAAGGGAATAATTCTGAGTTTTAGCAGAGTTATCAGCACCTCCTTGTCAGACCATATCTCACACTTCCTTGCCTGTAATATGTCTCTGCTCCTCGACCGCAGAGTGCTAGTCTAATATGGAAGCTAGCTGGGAATCACAAGAACAATGTCAAAACACACGCGTGTTGTTTATGACCGTGGCCATTATTATGTTGACTTCTCAAACCTCTCTACTTCTTATCCCACAATATCTGATAGAGCAGAGTTATAGAAAGAGATGTTCTCTCTAAAACAAGGTAGATGAAACAATCTACATCAGAGTTACCTGGAGGTAAGAGTCGCCCCCAAAATGTAGATTTCTGGGATGATCCCAAAAATTGTTTTCATCTTCATTTTCATCAGAACTCCTAATGGAGATTTAACATTTAATAAAATTTCAAGATGATAAACATAGAAATTTGATATACTTTTCTTTAAACAGGGTTTAACCCTAACCCAGCATGACAGAAGCAGACTGTGAAATGACACAGATCAAAGCTTCTCGGCAGCAGCCCTATGGATATTTTGGATTGAATCATTTATGGCTGTGGGGGTGGTGGCTGGTCTGGTCTGTGCATTGTAGTAGGCTTTACAGCATCCCCAGTCTCTACCCACTGGACAATTAAAAGCATGTTCCTGGTCGTGACAAATGAAAATATCTCTGGGCATTGCCAAATGTCCCCTGGGGGTGGAGGACCAGAAATATCCCCAGTTAGGAATCCATGTATCTAGATGAAGAGGGGGATTCATGGAGTCTCTAAGCATTCAGAGCCAGATTTATACCAATGTAATTCTTCCTAAAGCCATTTTTTCACTTTCTTATGCATTCAGCACACAGATTATTCCCCTCATCGTTAATTATAATTAAACAATTGATTGCTTGTCTACTATGTATCAGGAGTATTACTGTATAGTCTTATCTATTATCGCATTCATTCTCCTTTGCTTAGCGGAGAAGTGCCTTGGTGCACAGCGCAGGCTCTCCCCCCTCTCCCCACTGCCTAAGTTTCAATCCTAGCTCCTTCACTTTACACCTTCCTAATCTTGAGAAAGTTACTATGAACTTCGGTTTACACGACAGAAAAAGAAGATAATAAATGAGGATATTATCTACCTCACCATTAGATTCATAAATTAAACATATGGTGTTTATTATAGTGGCTAAAACAGAAGAACAGCTAACATTTACCACACTCTTACCTCTCTATCAATCTCATTTTACAGAGGAAGGAGCAGTGGTACAGATGCATTAAGTTATTTGCCCCAAGTCACACAGCAAGAAAGTCTCATAGCCTGGGTTCAAACTCAAGACTGTCTTATTCAAATGCCCCATCATGACTTACTCAACATAGCACTGTCTACATTGCTGGACAGCAGGTCAGCGCCCTTTACCAGAACCCCCGTGAGTTGTGCTTCTTCTCTAAACCTCTATACCTCACCCTTGGCAATAATGGCCATCTACTCTGGTCAAGAGTTTCGTAGCTTGCTTGGATATTTAAATCCTTTTAAAATGTAGTACTTAACAAATTGTCAGTAAATGCATTAAACGCTACTGGAAATTGCATTTATTAGAATGAAACCATTTGACCCATTATGTGGCATGAAGGTGCAAAGGGAAAATTGCTGGGAAAGAGCTTAAAATGTGGGTTCTAGTCTTGATTTTGACATGGACAATCTTAGTTCCCTAGGGATGAGGAGACAACCTGTTCAAATTCTGTTTCTCTTGTTTGACCTCTCCTATCCCATGCCATCTCAATCATTCATGACTCTTGAAAACATCTCACATATAGTGCATGTTCAACAAAAACCTTTACGAGAATGAATAAATTACTTGATTACTAACCAATGATCTTTTACACAGCAGAGTTTAAAAAGATGAAAACAATTTTTCTCATCCCAACATGTTTGTGCTCAAATGTTTTGGTACCAAAATGTAAGTTGTTGAGGAAAAGACTTTTTCAATGTCTTTGTACCACGGTATTCAAACTCTAGATTTTCTCTTGTTGAAAACAATGAATTTCAAAGCACTTTATTTTTTCAGAGTTTGCTTGGGTTCACTGCAGAACAGAAAAAAATAAAAAGAGAACTTATTCCAGGAGATGGATTTGGTAACTTTAAGGTTCGGAATTTATTGTTTCACCTCCTGGGGAAATACAGCAAACAAGGACACATATTTTTCTGTCTGAATAATTTGTTTGCCCGATGAAATCCCCAGTCAACAATTAATATCGCAAGTTCTTTGAGAGTTTAATGTATTTATAGATGATAACTTGTAAGTGCTGAATTTTTAAGTGGTTTTAAATATCCAAGTAGGCAGTGTGAGCCTGGAATAATCTGCATGTTCATTTGCTAAACAATTTATGATTAAAAAAAAAGCTTTGCTGTATTCTGATCCCATGTTTTTATTTTGTCATTTAGGTTTTTAAATTGCTATTCAACATACTGGGGAAATTTCAACCTTTTAATTTCAGTAAATCTCTAAAGAAAATAATAATAGTTATCAATCATGGAAGGAAGATAATTTTCTTATTATCCAGAACTGATTAAAAGGACCGTTAACTTTTTTTGTATTAACAGAACTCCCCATCACTATTACTTTAAGCACCTATGTTTGCTTATTGATTAATTGTCTGAAGATGAGATAATGCATACATTAACCAATAATCTTGGAGAGACTAGCTTTATAGAACTAGAGTATAAAAGTTATAATTGCTATCTTAAAGAGACTCTGATTTGGAGAACAGATGGGAATACTGGAATAGATTTGATTAATATTTTAAGTGTTAAAAAAGTTCTGATTCTAAAAAAAAAATTAACAAACCCAAAGCATTAATTTATTCAATTCCCTTTTTAAATATGTAGCACTCCAGATGCCCCTTGAGGGGGATTTATACAATGGGACTAGAGATAAAGTGTTTTTATGACACGTTCTATCTGATAATATATAAGTTAAGTTGTCCTCTTTTGAAATTAAAATACAAATACTGGCACCATCTAATAATAACTCATTCGATATTCATTCTTCTTAGGAAAATAAAAATTTGACAGAAGGTCTGTATGAACTAAGGAGAGAGCAGAGCTATGGAGACAGTCTTTCCTAACTTTTCTTGTTAGCTCTGCCATTTCTTAGCAGTATATACATTGGCAACTCTTTAATTTATTCATTCATTTACTTTTAAAATTTACCTACAGTAAAACTCTCTCATTGTGTATTCATTATGAGTTTTGACAAGTGAATAGAGTGGTTTAACACCACCACAATCCATTCAAATATGAAACAATTCCATCACCCCAAAATATTCTCTTTGCTTCCGCTTTATAGTCAATGCCTCTCTCATATCTTGGTAACTACTGATCTGTTTTCCAAACATAGTTTTTCCTTCCTAGAATAAGATTTAAATGGAATCATATGTAGCCTTCAGATGTTGACTTTTTTCACTTATTAGAAAGCATACCCAAGAGAAATTTAAACTTAGGTGTGAAATTTTTTATTTATTTCATTTATAATTGACCAAAACTGAACACAACTTGAATGTCAACTGGCGAATGGATAAACCATCCCTAGTATATCCAGTGGAATAATATTCATCAAAAATGGAACAGATAGTTGATTTCAGAGTTTAAGGTATACATATACTGCCTCTTGAATTTAGTGGCCATGCTTATGCAATACAAACATTTTAAACCCTTTCATAAAACAGTGTTTGGGAGATTATATGACAAGATGTCATTTATAATGAACAATTTTCCCTCTTATCATCTACTTATGCCCTATCTTTTAATTTAAACAGTCTTTGTTATATAAATGTTAGAATTCTCACTTATCAGAAGTAGATTTATAAATTATCTGTATGAACTGAATGGATTTTATTAATCTCCATCTTTCACAAAATATATTTAAATGAATAAACAACTTTAGTCTGTGTCCTTTTAAGATGAATCATAGCTTTAAAATCAAATTGTTTTGTTTAATTTGTAGTTGTGATTGCTACATAATTGTGTTTGCTATTACTCTTTATGATAGGAATGGAAGGAAGAGGGAATTAGAAGGGATGTATATTCCAGTTGACAGTATATTCGCAATTCACTGGTTTAAAACTTACTCTGCAATGCCTTTATCTGCCTGCAGAGGGCGCTTTTCCTTGAACTTGATGAAAGGTGACTTCCAACTAGTCCCTTATTGAATGTTTTCGGGCTTATTTTTTTTTTTTTTTCAAGTTCAATTTCAGGAAGACTCAGGTAGCTGAAATTTACAGATTTTCTCCTAGTCTGTAGGGATACAACCCAGCCTGCAATTCTGTGGGTTACCTAGAAAGTATACTACCTCTGAGACTTAGTTGCTGCTTACCAGCAAAGAATAAATATGCAAAGCATTCTGGGAAATAAATGGCTATTGTATTAAAACCAAGCAAATATAATTCAACATTCAGGCTTTTGCTATTCTTATTCCTCTTGCCAAATAAAGTTCCCTGTGTATGTACCCTGTTAATGGAAGAGAGGCCAAATTCTTTACTCATACGTAGTAAAGATTGTCCATGGTGTGGGCTGCAAAGTTACTGAAATTCCTTTGAAAGCCTAGAACTATGAACTTGACCATACAGGAAATGAATTGGATGATACTGAAAGCCCAGATGTTGGGAAAAAGCATTCCATTCAAAGCAGAAAGAAACTGCTGACAAATTTGCCCAGTCTTTACACCGCAAAAGTCAATTCCGAGGAAGTGTTTAGAATGGTTAATATATGCTCACTCTATGACACAGCAATTCTACTTCTTAGTGTATGCCCAAAGGAAATGTGCAAAAATAGTCATTAAAATAGCATGCGTGACAATGTTCATAGCGACACTACATAATAGGTAAAAATGGGATGGAAACAAAATGTCCATCTACTGTAGACTGAATGAATAATTTGAGATATATGCTCAATTGCTTTTGGCACAACAATGAGAATAAATGGTGAAAAACTACACAATGATATGAAGATGATTCTCAGAAACTTAACACTGAGAAAAGGAAGCCAGATGCTATATGATTCCAATGTCATAAAGTTGGTAAAAGTAATCTATGCTGTTAGAAGTCAGATGGTGCCTTCTCCACAGGTGGGGAATAATGATGAAAGAGAGCATGAGGAAATTTTCTGGAGGGCTGGTAAGGTTTTGTTCCTTGGTCTGGGTGTTGGGTGAACAATGGGTTGATTTATGATGATTCATCAATATAGAGATGTATGGCAGGAACAATTTTCTGCATCAATATTATACTTCGATGAAACATTAAAGTAACAGTCAGGTGCAAGGTTACCAGTGAAGAAGAAAGAACATCACATGCTAAGAAGAAAGAACTCAAAGTCTTTGCTGACAGCAGCTTAGCAAGAGCAGGGATCAGTTTGCTCTGGACCTAATATTTGTTCTATGGGTGTCTAGCTCCCGGGGTCACTGGTAAGTCTTTCTATTTACTTGCTTCCCTCAAAGCATCTCAAAGTTTACCATAGAGGTATCACAGGCAGTCGTGCTAGCCAGAGCTGGAGTTCAACCTCTGTAGCTATATGACTCTGTAGCTGAGTGAAGCTGGGTGAGTTTCTGAACCTTATTCAATGTTCAAAAGGACAGTATGAGGCTGTTAGTGAGATAGTGAACTTAAGTGGATGGAAATAAGCTGCGGAATGTAAAGTGCCTGGTGAAAACATAACAGTCTCTCCCGTTAACACACACACACACAAACACATACAGACACACACGCAATGGGCGGGAGAGGACAAAAAAGATAAATGTTTGTCTATACACAGTAATGTTGATATATAGAGGTATCAAGGTCTTCTAATTAAGTTAAACTTAACTTTTTTCACTGTCCTGGAATTTGAAAAGCACGGGGTGGGGGTGCAGGTTAGAAATAGACTGAAATGTTCATACAAAAGAAAAAGCAAGTGAAATCATGAAAATGTGCAGGTTAGGATGTTTAAGTCATAGCAGATAGGAAAGTCAATGTGGGCTGTAAAAGAATACAATGCCAGCTCTCACATGGGGCTTCCATTTTATGAGACTATTTTGAAGGAATTTTTAATACTTCTCCAGCATAATATATCACAACTCGTTGTGATCATGTGACTTATTGAGAGAAACCAAGTTCAACTTGCTTCGGGTATAGAGAGATTATAAAATATTAAGGCTAGATCACTCAGAATCCTTCACTTTCTTTTTTTTAAAAAAAACAAAATACAAAGTGAGGTTTAAAATTTACCAAGATAACTAATTTTTGACTATGTTGGTAAATTCTATGAAGGCAGTAAGTGCCTGGCATGTAGGAGGTGCTTAAAATATTTGCGAGTAAACAGAGACATGATTTCATACATACATGAGTCAAATATACCTAAAGCTTTAAAAGTATAAAAGAATGCAAAGTTAAAACTGACTTCTTTGTCATATGCTTAACTATTATCAACTGTTAGTTATACCTCTTTCACCTGCTTTTCAATCAGCCACATATTTGGGAAACATCAGGTCAATCCATTAGTACATAAATCAATTTATTCCCAAGTGGGTTGTTAATTAGATCATATTTGATTACTGATCAGCAATCACTTTTATGCATCTGGACAACAAAATATCATTTGGTTCCTTTTTCCTCTTGATTTTTCATAGAATTTAAGGCAACCATTTATTACAGGACTTGTTCCTATATTCACTCAATTTTCTGGTTAGAATATGTATGTATGTGTGTGTGGGTGTTTCTCCCATAGAAAAAGAGAATTGTAAAGGAATTAAATAGGTAAATAGGTTTTAGCCAATTAGTATCATATTAAAAGGCTCAGAGTTTCTGAATATTTTACACATACAGTATAAAAACTCACATATTAGCCAAGTTAAATAGCCATGCTCACAAAGTAGTACCATTGGCCTGATATGCAACTGCCTGTCAGTCTTCACATAATACATTGGATTAATCCTGTCCACCCCCTGACATATTAAAAAATCACTGCCCCTGTGACATTCACACATGATTTATTATTGCTCCCTGTAATACTCCCTTCCAAATGTGAGGCGGTCCTTGGAGTAATTTATAGCACCTGGAGAATCACTTTTACTGCTCCAAAATAATTTTCAGTAAACACATCTTCCTAAGAAAAGTTTTCTGGTTTAGATTATTCCTTAAGTCACAGAAATAAGGCAAAAGCAAGAACTGTCCTAAAAAGAAAACATAGTATTGGTGTTTATCACTAAGTGCAGATGTATCTTAATACTTGGCATGTCAGACTCGAATATATAAAGCTACGTGTCTAAGGATAGACTTGGTTCTATCATGAAACAAAGAAAATAATAAAATTGTCATTCCTGGGAGTAGTATTCATTTGGGCACGTTACTGAGAAATAATGAATGTGCTCCTCTGTCTAGTGATAGCTATATGTACTCTTGAAAATTCGTAGAGGATTATTATTAATCAGGCCATACTACATGCAAATCTTTAAATTCAAACCTGTAATGCCTTGTGTTTTACTAGCTGATGACAGCACTTCTTTCACTGGGATAGGATGCCTTCTTTATTCCAACTCCTGTAATTCCAAGCATGACTGTCTGACCAAATTCAGGTCAATTCAGGTCTTCTCCATACCTTCTGGAAGAGACTCTTTTTTTTTTTTTTCAGTATTGTTTATTTAAATTCTCGTGTGGCTTGAAAGCCGTCTTTGACTGTAATTCCTTACTGGGAGGGGAGAGCATTTCTGAGAAGGAGATACCTCAGAGCAAAAGAACATTAAGCGTTGGGGATAGAAAGAGCTGTGACCTTGTTTGGTCCTCTGGACTCTTTAGTGCTTCACACAGGGTCAAGCATTAAACTTTCCCTTGACTGTGAGGCATGAGTCCTACTTTAACTTAAATTTATTTGCAATGGTCAGCACTTCCTAGTTGCAAGGGATAGTAAGGCAATATAACAAGTAAATACATGGCTCTCAGTATGTGAATACAGTGAAAGCATGGATGTATCCTATTGATTTTATCTTCAGTGCTTGACAAAACCCCTCGTCTAAAGTGGGAGCTTAGTAAATGCTTTCTTCATTGAACAAAACAGAATTGAATTGAACTGGGAGGACAAACAAACTACAAAAAACAAAATTATTGAGGAGCTTGCCTACCACTTTAAAAGTACAATAATACCTGTTCACAATAGTCACATCCCAATGATGCAATTTAATGCCAGTAATGTCATTTACAGACAGAGAAATAGTATAAGAGGCACAAGGATAACATTCTCTCTAAATGTTTTGGTCACATTTTCTTTTTTCTCTTTATCAGACAAGGGTAGTGGGTATGGGAATTTACTCTGTGCTAAATGATACAGACATATAACTGGTTGGCAGGAAATTAAATCTCAGTCATTGTTGGGTTTTCCTGTGGTCATGGAAAGGGCCTATGGGTCTTATACAGGATATTCAGGGAACATCTCAAATCTTCAGTCCACTCCACTCACCACTGAAATACACTTATAATCTGAGATAGTATATTTCTTGACAGTAGAAATCTTGAGATTTTTACTGACTCAAATGATTAAGAATCTTATTGATTCCTGGATGCCAGTAGCAAAGAATTGGGCAACAAGCAGCCATTCCTCTCTGAAGTCTTCAGTTTCCAGAAGTGACAAGTGGGAGAAGGTCAGGATTCCTCCCATGTTGCTGAGTCCCAAATCATATTCTGTATCTTGAACTTAGGTAAATCAAAAAGGAGAAACCAAAAGAAGGCAGAAAAGGAGAAACAGGGAACAAACAAAAAAAAAAAAAAAAAAAAAAAAAAAAAAAAAAAAAAAAAAAAAAAAAAAAAAAAAAAAAAAAAAAAAAAAAAAAAAAAAAAAAAAAAAAAAAAGAAAAAAACAAACTGTTTTAATGGTAAACCTAAATCAAAACATAATAATATTCAAATGGAAATGCCCAAACATACCAATCAAAAGTCTGTGAATGCCTGGGTAGGAAATAAGCACAGAACAATAGCAACAAAAAAATCCTCACAAAGTATGTACTGCCTATAAGCAATTCACTTCAAGTATAATGACGTATGTAGGTTGAAAGTAAAAAGATGGAAAATATATGCCATGCAAAACTAATTAAAAGAAAGCTGGTGTGACAGTATTAACTACAGACAAACTTCAAAATAAACCAAATATTCAGGAATAGAGAGAGACACTATGCAATGATAAAAGTGTCAATTTGTCAAGAAGGCAAATTAGAAGTGGATAAGAAACTTGACTAGAAACTTCAGCAAATATCATATAAGGTAAGCACAAAAACATATGAAAAAAATGTTCAACATCATTAGTCATTGAAGAAATACAAATTAAAACTCAGAGGGATACCACTGTATGTCTGTTATAATGGCTAAAAAGAAAGAAGGAAATAGACGAAAAGCTAAAGCTACCAAATGCTGCTGCTGATATAGAACAATCAGAATACCTATATTACGAGTGAGAAGGCAAAATTGTACTGCCACCCTGGGAAAGTTTGGCAGTTTCTTCTAAAGTTAAATATATACTTACAGTATGACCTAAATTCCACTCCTAGGCATTTACTCTAGAAAAATGAAAACGTGTTTACAAGGAAACTTGTCTACCATTATTTACAGCATCTCTGTTCGTAACTTCCCCCAAGCAAGAAGCAGTCCAAATGTTTTTCAGCAGAATAGATAAACTGTGGTATATCCATTCAATGAAATGGTACTCTGCATTCAAAATGAGCAAACTACAGGTGCATGCAATAACTTGTCTGAATTACAAAGGCATCATGATGAGGGAAAGAAGCCTGTCTCAAAAGTTTGTATATTTTATTATTCCATTTTTCTGACATTCCTGAAAAAACAAAAGTATAGTGACAGAGAAAATATGAGTAGTTGTGAGGATTTAGGGATAGTGAGGTTATAAAGGGACAGTGGCAGGGAGTTGTTTGTGAACTATTCTGTCTCTGAATGTTGGTAGAGGTTACAATAATCTGTAGATGTTTTAAAGTCCATAAAGTTGAACGTATAAAAAAAGTTAATAAAAACTTCTAAAAAAACAACACTTCTCTTTCATACTGTATGTGATATAGCAGCATAATTTCTGTAAAACAATACCTTAAATGAGAGGCATAGTCCTTTATGCAAGTTCTTTATACATTAAACCTGAACCACAAATCCCTCTGGGCAAGAAGACACAAGGTTATAGCTAACTTCACATATCGGAAGAATAAACAAATGATTTTATACTCAAAATAAAATTTATTATCTCAATAACTCATCCTGCAGCTCAAGACATGGCAAACTTTGCTAAATAGTGCTTCTCATAGACATTTCTTGCAGGAAGCCCCCTGACAGTCTTTCTTGCGTCATAATTAAGAGAGAAATGTGCAATGTAGAGAATGCCATTACCTGTTTCTTATCACTACCGCTGTGGAGTCTCTCCGAGCTTCAGAGTCCAGATGTTCCCTCAACTTGCTCAGTGCGAAAGGTTTCCTTGTTGCTCCCAGATTCATTAATAAAAGTAATGCTGCACCAGCTCAAAATGGTAGAAAAAGGAGTCAGATTTCAATGAACACAGCAATAAGCCAGGCAGCATGCAAGATATTTAAAGTCATCTCCTTTGATACTTGAAACCACCACCTGAGATACTTAAGTTTGAAATCAACATGGGAAGTAAGGGTTGTGTACTGTAGAATCCTACTTTGAGCATATTTAAGTCAGTTGTTTAGGGACAAATCTTTATAAGGTGTCAAAGCCAAAATCCTGCCGAATTCCTATTTGTAGTCTCTCCCAAGATTTTAGAGCACAGGGTAGTGGTATATAAAGTGAAGCACACACAAACCAAAAAGGTAACCAAAGTTACTTGCCATTTAGAATCATTTCAGTTCAGGTTCATTTCTTTGGTTGATAGTTTTTTCCATCACCATTATAATATAATTACTTCCCCAGTTGGAGGTTAACATCCCATACACTAGTTAATTTTTTTAAACCATAATCTGCATTTCGTCGCTCTCTTTGTCCATGGAATCTTGCCTATAGCTACCCTCTCCTTCATGAATTAATTCTATTCTCTCTAAATGAGCCAGAGAATCTTTGTTAATATTCTGTTCAACTGCAAGAATTTAATCAATGTTGTCTTTCTTTGCCAAAATACAGCTACATCACCATGTTTTCTCTTTTCTATGGTCACTGCTGGTATCACTGGCCATCTGTGAAAATAAGGCTAGTAAGTCTCAGCTTTGTGAGCAAGGTTTATTAGTCGTTTTACAACAAAGACAGGTTTTTGAGAAAAAGGTGTAATTATTAATAGAGCTATGACAATAATGTCAACAGATATTACTAAAATCTTTTTAAACATGCTCAAGTCAAACTCCTTAGGCAAACTAAGAAGAGAGGAGTATTTAACCATTTATTTCAAAGTTATTTATCATATAGTTACTTAAAATTTCTCTTTTTTCCTGACTGGAGCTCTCTGTGAAAGCTCTCCTGTTCTTGTGTTTCCCCTGTCTAATTCATTTTTCAGCTTCTGGATTTACCTTCCTTTCATCCATTCTTCTTCATATAAATAATGGCCATATTCTTCTAAAATGCAATCTTATGCCATAAACTCTCCTTGAGAAAATCCTGCCACGATTCTCCCTTGCCTCCAGAATGAAACTAAATTCCTTAGGCAATTCAGAATCAGTTCTCTTCCCTACATCTTCACACTTGTTTCGTCCTGAACTGACAAACCTGTGGTCCTGTAACCTTAATGAAAGTATCTCACCAATCTGGTTGTCATTTTGGATTTTAAATTTTGTGCATTTGCACACTTGATTATTTTGTTACCACGATCGACCTGGAGATCCACTTCTTAACCTCTCACTTCTGCTGGGTGGTTCCCTATCTCCTTTCACAAAACAAGGCTTAAAAGACTGGCAGTGTTTACTCTCTCATTTAATGTGGTTACTCTCACATATTGGAAACACCTATAAGTCACATTTCTCTAACATTTCAGCATTCTTCTCTGAATAGATTTCAGGAAGGGGAAATGGTGTGTAGATCTTATGACAACCATCTGTGACACAATTTGGCATACAGACTCTGTCTGACAGAGGGAGTAGAATGTCATGTAGAGAATATTAAAAAGTGGCCACAACCCAGGCTCAGCAGTTGGAGCCTTGGGTACAGCAGCTTCCAGGTTACATTCCTGTGCAGATGGCCACTGCAGGCAAGGAGCAAAATGTGAACCTCAGATATAGTCAAAGTTAGAAAGAACCAACTCATGGACACACAGACATGAGAAAGAGGCTGTGGGTAAGGTAGGGTTGGTGTGAACACCAGATTGATAGCAATGGAAGTGACAGGAAAGGGACAAAAAAATACTCATCAGATGTGATGAGTGAGCCAACTGCCCTTTTTGGGAAAGTACTCCATGTGGTAGCATCCTGGCATATTCAGGTTACTCACAAAAACAGTCTTTTATATACTTTTATATACTATAGGGTTTGAAATGTGTTAATCTTCTGCCCCATGACCCTGACTTGTCATCCTTTTTATTTGGCTGTGAGTTCCTTAGATATAGTGATGGGAACAAGTATGAAGAAGATACTTTCTTGCACTTTAAATATTAATATGCTGAAAGATACTAACCAATAGCTGTTTATTATGAATATTCCATAGATATCAGAATTTACACTGGTGCTGCTATTTTAGTTATTTGCTCACAGATGTATTGTAGCATGGCAGCAAAATACCCACAGGTGAGTGATGGAATTACTTCTGATAGGTGAACCAAAGAAATAAATTCAGTTTCTGTTTCAGTGCTAGTTGATACCACTGTGAACAAATATGGTAAAATGAGATGGGTCAACATATTTTTTATTGCATATTTAGAAGATATTAGTTCTGCTAGATGATAGTTTCTCAACTTTAGCACCATTAATATTTTGGGTCAGATAATTCTTTGTTGCATGGAGGCTATCCTGTGCATTGTAGGATGTTTTAGCAGCAGCATTAAGTTATGCTCGCTAGCTTCTAGTAGCACCTCCAGATTTGGGCATCATGATTTTGCATTCTAAGTACCTCTCCTTTTCCTTTTTCAAATATTTGTGAAAAGGTAAGATTACAGTACTTCTATTAATCTTGTTTCTGATCCTCACTCACTCTTTGAAGACAAACAATGGTTTGTTGAAAACAGCCGCTATCACATTAAAAATATTTCAATTTATTCAGCATTTTCCATATAAATATTCATTATCTTAAACATTCAAACTACTGCATGAGGTGTGTATTATTGTTTACCTATTTTATTGATGCAAAATCTGAAGTTCTGAGAGTTGGGTTCAGGTCATGCAAAATTCAAACAGGGACTTCAGGGAAAATGGCTGAATAGAGCAGCTCGAGTTCAGCCCTGCTCCATGGAAAAATTAGAGAAGGAATGGGAAGGCTACTGAGATGGTGATTCAAGAGTGCAACTGATCTGGGAGAGACTTTTACACTACATAGGGTGGCCCTGGTTGCAGAAGCCAAAGAATTGAGACGCAGAAAGCTAGAGCCTGGCACAGAGGCATAGAGCCTTTGGGAGTGCATGGACAGGAGCTGGGGACTAGGAAGTAAGCCAGGCTGTGTTCCTTGAATGTGCTACCCTTACTAGTGCAGCCCAGTGACTGGCAGCTCACCTCACACCCCAAGCACCCGAACCTCATCAGCAGCTCCCATTTCCCATGGTCCAAGTGCCCCCGCCCCACCCACCCACCCCAAGTGCAGCCTAACCCATCTCTCCTACACCCTCCTGAGCACTACCTCCCCCTCCCTGTTCCCTGCAGACTGTTGCCAGTGCATAAAGGCTGGCCTCCATAACCAAGCTATCCCTGACCCCCAATAGTGTCACACAGCCTCACCCCCAACCTGCTACCACAGCTCTATGCATGCACAAAAAGGGCCTTATGCCTTA
>PVIY010043771.1:0-18735 GCA_004026745.1 Myrmecophaga tridactyla
TGCCGCAGCTGGGGAGAGATGGGTTGTAGGGAACTGGAAGACTACTTTGAACTTCAATGCAAACCCAAGCAAATATAAAATCTTAGGCAAGCAAGGGAAACCAATTTATTAAATAATCTTATCAAGATAATCAAATGCCTAGATATCAGAAAATCACAAAGCACATGAAGATGTAAGAAGAGATAACCAAGTCAAATGACCAAATCAAAAAAGCCTGAGGAGACACGAAATTTGGAACAACTAATCAAATAATTACATAAAAATCTCAAAATAACTTCAACAAGTTGGCTAAAAACATAAAGAATATCAAGAAGATACTAAAAGAGCTTAAAGAAGAATATGAAAGAGTAAATAGAAAAATAGCAGATCTGATTGAAATGAAGGATACTGTAGATCAAATTTAAACTATACTGTAGATCAAATTTAAACTATACTGTAGATCAAATCTGCTGTTTTGAAGAAGCAGAAGAAAGAATAAGTGAATTAGAGGACAGGGCAACTGAATGCAGATGCACAAAAGAACAGTGGTGAAAAGATGAAAAAAATTGAATTGGATCTCAGGGAAATGATGGACAATATGAAGTGTACAAATATAAGTCATTGGTGTCCCAGAAAAAGAAGAGAACAGTAGAGGGTTAGGGAGATTATTTGAAGAGATAATTGGGGAAACCTTTCAACCATTATTATAAAAGATATAAAAATGCAAATCAAATAAGCACAATGAATTCCAATTAGAATACATCCAAATAGACCCACTCCAAGACACATACTATTTAGATTATCAAATACTGAAGAGAAGAAAAAAGCCCTGAAAGCAGCAAGAGAAAAATGATTCATCACATACAAGAAAAGCCACAAAAGACCAAGTACTGAGTACACAAAGGCCACCATGAAGATGAGAAGGCAGTGGAATGGCACATTTAAGATTCTGAAAAGGGGAAATTATAAACCAAGAATTCTTTATCCAGTAAAGCTGTACTTTAAAAGTCAGGGAGAACTTAAAATCTTCACAGACAAGCTAATGCTGTGAGAATTTGTTAACAAGAGACCTGCCCTGCAGGATAAACTAAAGGGATTTCTGTCAACAACAACAATAAAAAAACAGGAGAGAGAGATCTGGAGAAGGGCACAGATTTGAAGAGCATTAGTAAGGATAATTTAAAGAATATAAAAAGAGAGAGAGAGAAACAGATCTGACAAATAAAAACCAAAGGATAAGATAGTTGGTCCAAGTACTGCCTTTACAGCAATAACTTTGAATGTGAATGGATAAAACTCTCCAGTTAAATGACACAGATTGGTAGAATGAATTAAAAAGTATGAACCACCTATATGCTGTTTACAAGACCCAAGGATACAAATAGATAAAAAGTGAAAGGATGGAAGTAATATTCTACACAAGCTGTAACCAGAAGAAAGCAGGTGTAGCTATACTAATAACAGACAAAATAGACCTCAAATGCACCTAGAAGAAATAACAATCAAAAATGTTTATACTACCAATCAAGGAGCTCCAAAGTACATGAGGCAAACGCTGGCAAAACTGAATGGAGCATTAGGCAGTTCTACAAAAATAGTGGGAAATATAAAACACCACTCTTTATGATACCACAAAATGGAAACAATCCAAGTGCACATCAAAAGACAAATGAATTAACAAAATACAATGGAACTTTGGGTACCTATGTGACATGTAAGACTCAGGGGTGGAGTTCTGCATCTCTGAAAATCAGCATTGCTCCATACAGCAACTGTTAAAGAAGCCAATAAAGGGATCAGACTTCAATTAGAGGTAAAAATGAAACTGATCTTGTTGGAACCAAGGTAAATCAGAATACAGGGTAAATGATGATATTGTCTGTATTTAGGACTTCACCTAGTATGTGAAACCAAAGGAAAAGATGTTTATCTTGTCCAAACTTAAATTTTCTGTAATTTATGATCTAACTTAATCTATCTGGCCAACTCATTTAAACAACCAAGCACATGGAGCTTACAATTGGGAATGAGATATTATAATTCTGTATAGCTTAATATAATACTCTGATACATTCCAGAGTGTGTTGGGCAGATAATTAGAAAGTGCTGGAAAGGTTCCTTGAGAGACTGGAGGGAAAATATGAAACTATAAAACTTCCCCACCTAGGAAGCTCCTGATATTCTCTCAAACATTAGAGACTCACAAGTTAATATACTATGTCCTTGATCTTGAGGCTTGTTCTTATGAAACTTATTTTTGTAATGGGGAAGCTAAACTTACATGTAAGTAGCCTAAGAGTCAATTCCAGAGAACCTTTTTTTGCTCAGATGTGACCTCTCTCTAAGCTCAACTCTCCAAGTAAACTCATTACCCTCCTCCCTATATTGGACATGATTTCCAGGGGTGTAAGTCTCCCTGGCAATATGGGACATGACTACCAGGTATGAGCTTGGCCCTGGCATTGTGGGATCAACAATACCTACCTGACCAAAAGGAGGAAATGAATGTAACAAAATAAGGTATCAGTGGCTAAGATCCTAGGCTCTATAAAAGTTTCATTCACTAAGTTTAGTTTTCAGAAACTTAATACTTCCAGATTGTTCCTATGCCAGATAAGCTCTGAAACCCAGAGGCATCAGTTTCTCCAAGAACATCAACCAATTGCATTCCCCTACCTTATAATGTTGACACCCCTTTTCTACATGAAGATGTTAGAACAGTCATTGCCAAAGTTTTCCTGAAAAGTGGGAGAAGGATTAAATGAGAGTGAGGAATTGTAACAGAGAAGATTAAATTTAACACATGACTGTGACTACTGAATCACTATGTTGCTATTTCTTATTGGTCTTTAATGTTTTGGAATGGCTAGAAGAAAATACCTAAAATTGTGGAACCGTAACCCAAACTGTAATTTGAAATTTGCTCTATAACTACTTGTTAAACTGTATTTTGAAATGTAACACTTCTCTGTGTATATGTTATATTTCACAATAAAAATATTTAAAAAGTGATGGAGCAAAATTTAATCCAATCATTTGAAGACTTTTAAGGGAGAAGAGAGAATTTTCACTTCTTCAGCCAGCCTTACAGCCTGACCCACAGATTTTGGACTCTTGCATCCCCCACAGTTGTATGAAACACTTTTATAAATCTCATATTTGCACATATTTATTGTTGGTTCTGTTTTTCTAGAGAACCCTGACTACTACAGATGGGTTGAGATGGGAAAATTAATGTTATATATGTGTTTCCAAAATTTAAAAAAGGAGAGAGAGATTAAAGAGGCAGTTACAACCAAAATCAATATGTAATCCTGACTGGATCTAATAATGGAGGAGAAAATGCCCAAAAGGACATTACTGAGACATATGAAAAATTAGAGTATAGACTGTAGGCTTTATATCAATGTTAAATTTCTTGAACTTGATAACTGCATTTAAGGTGGCTACATAAGTGAATATCCTTATTCTTAGGAAACGTACATGCAATATTAAATGTTATAGGAGGATGATGTATACAGCCTACTCTCAAATATTTAGAAAATAAATAAATAGAAAGATAGATAGATAGAGATAGAACAATATGGTCCACGTGACAATATGTTAAAATTTGATAGATCTGTATGAGGGTTGTATTTGTATTTTGCATCTGTCCTATACATTTGAAATCATTTCAAAATTAAAAAAAAAATTCAACATAGACAGAACCTTGTTATTAAGGAACAAGAAATATCATGCAGTATATGCTCACACTGCCAGGAGCTCTGATCCATGAAGCTGTGAAAGCCTACAGGTTCACTACAGAAGAGACAGCACATCAACATGTGAGCTCATGGGATAGCATCGTTGGAGACAACCAGTAGTCCAGAGCTTCACCTCAGCTTCATCACTAATCTCAGTTCTTCCTCCTGGGCTCCAAAATCCTCTGAGTAGTCATAAAAGTCTAGCTTCCCTTTACTTGAGTTCGTCGCCTTCCACGTTACTGCTCTAGTTAAACAGACCTCTTCTTTGCTAATCAGCCCCTGCCCTTCACCACCTCCTCTTGTTCATTTCTACCTCTGCCCCTTCCCTCACTCAGGTCTCTGCCTGAAATCTGCCTTTCCTCCCTCTGCCTCTCTAAATCCTGTTTGAACTTCCAGGTAGAAATGATGACTGGAGGAATATTGAAAAATGTCCTACCCCGTTACCTATTGGAATTAACAGCGCCAACAAAATTATCACCATCAGCAACCAGAAATGAATGGGATGTAATTTCCTCTCATAAATTCTGAAAAGTAGTTGCCAAATACATCATCAGATGACTTGGGCATGGCTTATCACAAATTCTAATTCCACCCCTCTATGTCCCCCAAACCCCTTAAAAACACACACATCCAATAAGTGGTACTAGGCAAAGGCTGTCTGTAAAATCTCAAGAATGCAACTCCATTTGGAAATAAACAGAATTAAAATTTGAGTAGGCAGTCTCAGGGAAAAGATAAAGAAATTCTCTCTGGAAGAGAATCCCCATCTGCAATTGCAATATAATAATCCTACCTAACATATTTCAAGTACCTATTGTGGCATGATGATTACAAGTATCTTCAACATTCTATTTGGTCCTCATTAAACCCTGTGATGTAAGTAATTGCATTACTAATTGCATGGTGTGTGTGAGAAAACTGGGACCAACTGATCCTAGCTAACATGTCCCTGCAGAGTAACAAAACTCCTTGGATTCTCCATTTTTCAGGATTCCAATCTAAATTAGGTAAATGATCTGAAGCATAGGATAGCTCCCCACAAGAGTAGGATTTTTCCCCAGATAGACAAAATGATATTTTCTAAAATTTCAGAAAAAAGACTAGAACACAGGTTATCTGACAAACCTTCATAGAGTTCCAGCTGAACTTTTTTACTGACTCAGAACCATTAGTTCTGAAACCATTGGTCCTGAAAAGTAAGAACAGGATACCTCTCAAATTTGGCTCAAAGGGGAAAACCAAAAATATCTCAATAAGATGGAAAAGATGTTAAGAAGACTTCAACCAACCTGCCCACACTTTGCATGAGCCAGGGGAGGAGAGGACATGTCAAAGTGACTATGGAAGCATATCAGAAAAACTGTGAAAGAAAGCAAGGCTCCAGAGGAAGAAAAATAACTCAGCTGACAAAAAACATAGCCCAAGAAACACAAAACATTTCTTACAAGTGCTTCATGCTGTAATACGACCTGATAAGAATATGAATTTTGTTTTTTAAAAGGGCCTTAAAAAGACTGTGATAAAAGAACAGAATGAGATTAAATGGTGATTGCAGAACTAAGAAACTGAGGCCCAAAACAATATAAACACAGAACTCAAAATTAGTACACTGAAAAACAGAATAGACATAGCTGAAAATCTAATTAAAGATCTGAAAGAAAGTCCTGAGTGAATACAAAGGGGAGGAAAAGGAGAGATAAAATGATTACATATAAAGCAATAGCTAAAGAGGGAAGACAGGAATGATCCAATATATGGACAGAAAGTATTCTGAAATAGATAACCCAAAAAATGTAGAAGACAAGTTATTCAAAGATATTTTAAAATTAAATTACCTGAAGTAAATGAAGAAATAAAAATATATGAATTGAAAAAGCACATCCATTCTCAGGATAAACTGATTCAAAATGACTGGAATCATGTGATATCCTGGTTACATTCTTGAATTTAAGGGATAAAAAAAATAATTATATATGCAAGCAGAAAGAGCAAATCTCCTCCAAATGGGAAAAAAACAGACTGTCTCAGACTTTTCCAGAGCATTATCCAGTGCCAGAAAATAATGGGTGATGCTCCTAAGTACTGAGAGGAAAACCTGTGACCAAAGAATATCACACCATGCTCTGTGCCAGTCTCACCTCAATAAAACTTCCCTGATCACTCCAGCACTCATCAGTTTTCCTCCACCTTTACTCCACATGCATATATTTCTTCTCTTGGGCTATACTATAATCTCTGAGCTTTCTATTGCACAGAAGATCCACACACTCCAGTGTTTAGGAAATAGTTTATTTTTATTATAATGAAAATGCCCAACAAACTACAAAATCTCCCACAAATGGAAAGACTGTTATTATAGACTGTGACCAAAATCTTGTCACCAGCATTCTCTTTCTTCTTTCCTTTATCCTTCTTCTCATTCTTCTTCCCTTATAGAACACAGAACTGAAAAAGCCCCTAGATAGAAAGTGCAGCCAATTGTTAGTGGCCAAATTGGGATTAAGACCTAGGTAATTTTACTCCTTGCACAAGAAGACTTAGTAAAGATTAATTAAGATTACTTAATAAAACCTCCAGCATACCTTCCTACTAAAGACAATACCATCTGAGTCAGCTTTGGAGGCTGAGGGCAAAAGATTGGACAGATAACAAATATGCGGGCAGACTCTACAATTGGGATGGCCATCTTGGTTGTTAAAATATTGAAATCCTTCTGAACCGGTTGATAAGGAGCCATACCCAAGGTCTAAAGGTCAACTATCACCCAGGAAGCTTCAGGCCATCCTCTGGGAGCTGCCAATTTCCCCAGGAACCAAGAATTGTAGAGAGAATACCAGACCCAGCTGGGGACACACAGGACCCTGTTTGTGTGTCAGGACCTGAACCCCTTCTGATGGGTGATTGCCCATGCTGCACAGGTCACTCAGTATTGTCGGTATGCTCCTGCAGATGCATAAAGGATGTGGGCATTGGCATGGCTAAATTTGTGGAAAGAATATCTCAGGTGCATTCTTTTGGCCCTAAACCTTTGAAGTCTTCCTGGGACATGGGCTCGGGCATGATCATGGCTAAATTAGACTCCTCTTAATTTTGGTTCTATTTTTATGTCTGGAGTCACTCTCAGTGGAGCTCAACTAACAGGTACTTTTGTATTTTCTCTGGGAATGTGACAGAAAGTCCCCTGTCATTCTGACATTGCAATGCACATCAGGAAGGTAGACAGTAATAGGACTCATCCTATAAAATACCGTTATTGAGCAATGAAAGTAAACAGCACAGAAGATGGCTCAGCGGCATGTCAGATTGTGCCTGCATGCGCACATCCATACTTACAAGTTCTTTTAAACTTTCCAGGTATATGTATACTAACAGTTCCAACTTAAAAAATAAAATTATCTTGCGTTCTTTTCATAGAAATGTCAGAATAAAGATGGGGATATGAAACTCTTGAAAATAGAGTTATTGATAAATGTTGTCAAGGTTTTTGTTTTCTTAAAGCAGCAATAACAGCCAGGAGAGCAAACATTATGGTGTATGATCTAGAGGTAGTCAGAGCAGTGCTGATCAGCAATTTTTGCCATATCCCCAGATACTTCCACTTTCAGTCCTATTTGAATCCAGAACCATTTTAGAGGGAACTGATAGTGACAGGAAAAACCTAGAACCCAGAGGTTATGAACCACAGGTATTGGGCATCTCTTAATTTAATCAATTAGGGAAGCACTGGGACTTTTCCAGGGCTTGTTTGGGAGATGTAGGAAGAAGACCAAAATGACTTATCTCTTCTGGAGATAACCACACACTCCTCTATTCTTTTCAAGCCTTCATAGCCACTCTGGTTAAATGGACTCCTGACCATCCAATTTAGTAAGTGTGTGGGGGTGCTTATTTGGGGTAGGGCAGTGTGTGGCTGTAGTCCTGTGACCATGTGATTGATAACTGTGTCATCATCTCCTGGTTGTGCTGGATTTAAATCTGTAAAGTTATGTAGTTAATGGTCAAGATCTTTCTGATACTGTAGTTCTGATTTCTTTTGTCTTACACTCTCATAGGAAAGCAAAGAGAAACCAGTTATCTAATTAGAGGCAAAAAAAAAAGATGAAAAGATGGTGTATTAGGTAATAGTCAAGGGCCTCTAAGGAAACAGAACCAACAGGATATGTATAATGTGTGTGTATATATGTGTGTGTGTGTGTAATGTAAAAATCATGAGATTTTTATAAGAATTGTCTCACATGAATGTGGGAATGGGCAAGTCCAACTTCTGTAGGGCAGACCACAGCCTGGGAACTCCAATGAAAGTTTTTACAATGAATTCCCCAGGAGGAGCTAGCTGGCTGAAATAAAAACAGAAATTCTCTCTCCTGATGGCTGAAATCATCACTTCTCCTTATAAGGCCTTCAACTGATTGGATGCGACTTCTCTCATTGTTGAAGACAGTTCCTCAGTTGATTGTAGATGCAATCAGCCATAAACGCAGTCAACTTACTCTAGATGTAGGTCCACAAAATATCCTCACAGTAACAAGCAGGCCAGTGCTTGATGGACCGAACAACTGGAGACTAAAACTGGGTCAAATGCCTTAACCATCACAGATGGAAGGAGGAAATGGGAAAGTGGGAAGTTAAAGTATAAAAGAGTGAAGTAAGGAAACCAAGACTGGAGAAAAAATTGTGGACCAAACGGGATGTAATATTGATGTTGGTGGAATGAGGTGATGGATTGAGACGGAGTAGAACAGTTGCCTTATTGAGAAACTCAGGTTGCAACCATGCACACCACCTTTCAGCAAGCTCATAGGGTGTGGGGACCTGTGTGCGGAGGCCTGGTATTAACATGGCCTGCCTTCTGTGGAGGAAGTGCTTACCCATATGATATGGTGGGCTTCGATTAGGACGAGGCCCAAGGTCTTGGGGCGTTAATCTCCATACCTATAACATAGGGAATGATATCCTTGTCTAGCTATCCAATGGAGTGTTTAGAAGTAGCAACTGAAATCAAGGATGTATAATAAATTGCCAAAAACTTACAAATTGTCTGATTACTGTCTTATATTACTTGAAACTCCAAGAGAATATAGTTTCATTTAAAAAAAAAGACTGCTTTAAAAATGCGGATACAGAAATATTTATTGATTACCATATTTCAGGCACTGTTCTAAGCACTGAGGTTACAGCAATGAGCAAAAACAGACACAAAAATCCTTTTTTCATCTAGCATGCTTTCTAGAGAGGAAGAGAAAAAAATGCAATAGATGTGATAAATGCTATATGAAAAATAACCGGAGTAAAGGGAATGCAATTGTAGATTGAGTAAGCAGAGCAGACCTTAATAAGGGATTGATGTTTCAATAAAGATTTGATGATGAGAGAGGGAGTGAACCTTGTGGATACCTGAAGGAAGAATGCCCCAGGCAGAGGAAAGAGCCAGTACAAGCTCCTGGAGCTGGGACCTACCTGAGCTATTTGAGAAGCAAAAAAGATGTGGTGGCAAATGGGCTGGAGCAGAGTGATGGAAGGAGATAGTCTAAGAGGTATGAGTCAGGTTGTTAAGTCCTTGTACATTGGCTTTTCCTTGGAGTAAGACGGGAGCCACTGGAGGGTTTGAGCCTTTGAGCAGAGGAGTGGTTTGGTCTGACTTGAGTTTTAAAAAGATCCCTCTTACTGCTGTATTGGAAATAGACTGTAGGATGGAGAAGACAAGAATGGGGGCAAGGAGGCCAAGAGGAGTCTGCTACCCCAATCTAGGCAAGATCGGAGTGGTGGAAGAACAGTTGGTGGGAAGGATCCAGATGCTAGGTATATATTGAAGGAAGACAACATAGTTTCATGACAGGGAGGATGCGGGTGCGAAAGAAAGGAAGGAGTCAAGGATGATGCCAAGGTTGGTAGCCTATCCAAATGGAAGGATGGAGTTGCTATGACCTGTGATGTAGAAAAGTGCAATGTAGAAGGATTTAGGGAGGGCAGATCATTTGGACATGTGAAGCTTGCTATTTCTATTAGGCATCATTGTGGAATAGGCAATGGAATGGAGACTGGAGTTATGAGGTATGGTCTGGACTGAAGAAATAAATCATCAGCACAGAGATGGAATTTAAAGCCACAGGACCATATGAAATCAACTAACGGAGAGTGTAGGAAAAGGAGAAACAAGTTCCAAGAAGTGAGCCTGAGGCACTCCAATAATAAGAGAGGTGGTAGAATAGGAAGAAATAGCAAAAGAGATTGGAAAGTGACGGGTAAAGTTGGAATAAAATCAAGAGTATGCGGTGTTTAGGAAACTAAGGGACCAAAGTGTTTTCGGAGGTAGGAAATGAATAACTGTGAAATGGTTATTGATGTCAAATATTAGGAGTTTAAGAATTAATTATGAAGTTAGTAACATTGATGTTATCATCTTAAACAGAGTTTCAATGGAGTGGTTGAAGGCAAAATCTTATGGGCCCTTATCAATAAATTTAGTCTGAATCAGCTTATATTCCTTCCACTATTATCCCACACCCTTAATATCCATTCCTATATATATTTCCCTGGTTCTTCTACACAAATTGGGAAAAATCACACAGTTCTTTTGGAGTGTAGCCCACCTCCTCACAGTTCAAACATCGTACCTCACCTTTTGCAGTTTGTTGGAACTTCAATCTGGTTATAAGTGTGGAAGAGAAGAGGGATAATGGGGGGTGGGTCATGGCAGGAATTAGTAGTGTCCTGCAAGCCAACCTCCTCAGGGCATTCCATTACAGCTTCATCTGGTGAAACAGGGTTCCTCTCCTCCGATGGAGGGTTGAAGGCTGTTTCCAAGGGTTAACAGGTGTCACAGTGTTAATCTCTTCAGATGGAGGTGGGATGGCTGATTCCTCGGAGCAGACCATTTTAGTTGATCTGGCAAAGAAGATTCAGCAGAATCAGGGTTCAACGTCCTTACCATCATCATTATAGCTCATAGATCCCCATTCAAATCTTCAGGACCCCGTACCTTCCCAATCAATGCCCTTACCCTAACAGCAGACACCCTGAAAGGTTGGAAATTTGATTTGTGTTGTAATACAGCTACTCACATGATGAAACTCAGCTTTCGATTTCAGAAATCTCAAGCCTGCAGCTACAAGAAATAAGAATTTCTTTCAGGGTATACATAGAAACTTTCATGTCCTTCATGTGACACTTGAGCTGGGAATTTGAGGCCCTGAGCTCATCCTTTACTTTAACAACTTTATCAAGTATGTTTAGGAAGAGTCAGCCCATATCATTATACTTTTTATCTTCACAAAACTCAGTTAAGATCTCAAAAAAAAAAAAAGGTCACCTTAGCCTTGCCTCTTATATATAAGCATTTGAGCAGGAGTATCCAATGGCGATGTTTTGTGTATCTCTATTGCCAATTCATGCCATGGACTATTAGTGCCTGCATAATCACTGGAAATAGAGTCATTAAAGCTTTTTAATCTGATGAGATTAGAGCAAATTCCCAAAGCCACAGAATCAATTCAGAAAACTCATCCTTAAGATTCTGTTTCTCAAGGAACCACACCTGATACAAAAACTCTTAGTCTAGGCTCCTCAGAGAGACAGAACTAACCAATAGAATGTATATGTAAATATATAAATATTAAGAGATTTATTATAGGAATTGGCTTCATTTGACCATGGGAAATATCAAGTCTGAATTCCGTAGGGCAGATCTCAAGTTGGAAACATGATGAAGGTGAAGTTGAATTCCTCAGGAGAAGCTGGATGGCTGAAATAGAGATAGAAATTCTTCTTTTTGACTGCTGAAATCTTCAGGTCTCTCTTTAATTCCTTCCACTGACAGGATGAGGTGGCTCCTCTCGTTGCTGAAGGCAATCTCCTTTGTTGATCATAGATGCAATCAGCCATGGGTGCAATTAGCTATAGATGCAATCAGATGACTAATGATTTAAATCCAGCTACCAAATACCCTCACAGTAACAATCAGGTCAGTGCTTGCTTGACCAAACAACAAGGCATTATAAGCTTTCATTTGACATATGAAATTAACCATCACATGCCCCCTAAAAGGTTTCTACTCATGTTTTACATTTTTTTTGTTTTACATTTTCATGAATGTCAGCACTAAGATTTATTCACTTGAAAAAGATGAAACTGAAAGGAATTTTGTTATAGAGGTATCAATCAGTTTTTTAAATTGCTTGTACAGTGCAAAAATTACTTGGTGATCTATTATCAAAAAAATAGTTTTAGTGTTCTATCACCTGATAGTTTGATTCGGTTTTTCCTTTTTTTTTTTAAGCAAAAAATTGGAAGCCACCTGAATGGAAAAGGAGTATATACATACATATGTCTGTATATATATGAGTATGCACAAACATATATGCACACATATGCATGTATATGGTATATGTATGCCTGTCTAAATTAATTAACAAATTAATTATTTAATCATTTACTTTCTCAATACCTGAGAAGAATATCAAAAAGGATTGTTCAGCATAATATACTAAGAAAGAGTTGGAAAATTAAAATGTGTTAATTCTGATACATCTTTGACTTCACAATCTTTTTCTATAAACTACTTTAAATATGGATCTAGCTCATTCAATATATGGGAAAATATCTGCCACATAACCTAATTAGCAATGTCTGTCATCACCATCAAATGATCAGACGAATCACATTTACTTTTTATCGAAAAATGTGTTGTAACTTCACTTTTCAATTCAAATAAATGAATTAATATACATTTCAGGAATATTGTTAAAATCACTAATATGTTGCAGAACTTTTTTTAAAAAGATAGATTACTAAAAGCAGTCAAATCAAGATTAAATTAGCTATAGAGCTAATATAATTAGTCTATGTTCATAATTTACAAAAACAGTAATAAATCTATATGCCATTTCTCACTACTTAATTTGAAATAATGCAATATAAATTGTAGCAAAAACATGTTATTTGTAAAGCCAGAAATATAAAACGCCTGGTAGTCTTTTAGTAAAAATGTATGCATTCATGGATTGAATCTCCTTTTCAGCTTTTGAAAATCATTAAGAAATAATTAATTTCAGAGATAATGCCAATAATTTTGAGACATTCTGATCAAAACTCTCCCATATATTTAATGAAAGAGAAAGATATTCACTGGTTAAAACAAATTGGTGTTGCAGCTAGCATATCATTTTACTTTTTATTAATGGGAGTTAGAAAATATTAAGCATTTCATAAAAGCATAAACAGAATAAATATTCCATATGATTTGATAAAATAGTCTTGAACTAACTTCTTGAATAACACAAGTTGAATTTAATAGAAACCAGGCAAAATTCTATGCACAGGTTTTATCGTGTGCTGGTCCTTGAAAATACTCCTATCACATTTAATAGAATCTGTGTCACTAACGTGTACTGTTTCAGCTGTTCCAAGGTACTTTTTCTTTCCAGATAATGACACTTCCTTGGACGAGTATTGAGAATAGCTGAACATAATTGCATATGATTAAATTTGTGAAGAAAAATCCATTTTTAGCATTCAATATTTCTAACCAATTCTCTTTGCTTTGCTCTCAGCATATTCTCCCACAAGAGCAACACATTCTATGACAATAGTCAGGACTCAGAAGATGTGAGGTTATTAAACAGAATTGTCATCATCCCATTGCCACATCCTTCCCAAAGGGACTAACACCCTCCACTAAGTTTCCTCCTTAATAGAAAAACCTATAAACTCAGTAAAGAGAGGAAGTTCTCCCGTGAGTTTTCAAGGCTTTGATTAATAAGGGTTTGACTTTCTGAAGGCATTTATAATATAGGATAGTACCCCAGGGTAAAATTTGGGATGGTTGAGTGCCTTGGCTTTGTAAAGTGGGAAAAGGGCTTTTATGAAATGGATGGTGAGTAGGGACAAGAGGGAGAACCAGGAAACAATGTAGGAAGTTGAAGATCTAGAAATTAATTCCCTTAAAACTATCAGTACTGAGACCGAAAGTTTAGAGTCCCTGATGCCACACTCTCATTGTCCCTCTTCAGAAGACAGCTTGAGAGTGTTCTGTGTTGAAGAAGAGGATCGTGGAGAATGAAGGCCATGGTCCTAGGAACTCCCAAGTTTTTGGGGTGTGGGTGTAAAGGCAGCAGCTCTCTCACTCTCCCCGTGGTCTTTGGGGGTGAAGTGGAAGAAAATGGAAGAGAATGGAGGACAAATAAGGGGTGAAAAACAGGGAGCATTCATGGAGGAGAAAGAACAAAATGGTTGAGTTAAAGTTTAAAATTAGCATCCCAATTCCTTCTCCTTCCTGCTCAGACATCAAGTAGCATATGCCAGAATCAATAACAAGAACAAAGGAAATGAAGATAGAGTTCATTACAATGAAGAACTCCACTGGGAAATGGAACTGTTTCTAGGCTGCTTTGTCTGAGACTCAGGCCTCTTACTACTTCAGCAGAGATAATAACTCCTAAGCCATGAAGTGCAGGTGCTACTTTTCCCCACAGATCTGAAGAGCATGTGTAGTGTTTTATTTTGTTTCAACTTGACCAAGCAAACTTACAGTGTGTACTGTTTTTAATGATAAACAGAGCATGTCTGTACACTTGTTAATAAATGACAGATAAGTCAACAATCTCTAAGTCATTACCTGGCCCCCATCATGACATCTCAAGCTTCCTCACTTCTGCAACCACCTTCAGGCAAGTGTGCCATACCATACAGAGCCCCAGTCTTTACCCAAAGCCCTTGAAGCCCACAGATACTGTGTTTGGCGAGTGCCAGAGCTAGGTCCCATTTTCAAAGACAAAAAAAAAAACAGGTCACACTGACTTGCATGAATCTTCTTTTTTCTTTTGAAACAGGAATGGAGAAGACATTTTTCACTTGATTGTGAGCTGGGATTCAGATGGTAGAGGGGGCATGACAGATGAGGCTACTTAAGCAAAATGTAATTTCAACCAAGGAGAAGCTCCAAGAAACTCCAGTCACTCACACTAAAGAATGAAAGAGTAGATCAGTTTTCCATGGTTGTTATAATCAAGTCAAAGGAGAAGTCAGAGAGCTGAGCCGGAGTCTGTGAATCAGTAAGACTTTATCGTGCACCCACTCACTATACCCCACCATGTGGATGCTACGAGGACCAGGAGACTTGGCCATTGTCTTCATAGGCCTTAGAGCCTCATCCTGGGCTCAGTGTGTTCTCCAATGGGTCACACATGTGGGCTCCAATGAGTCACGCAGCCAGCATGCCATTGGCACAGTTCTCATTTCTTTCTGATTTGTGTGAATAAATGTATGTTATCACATGGGTCTACAGGACTAATTATGAACACAGTTATGTCATCATGCATACAGGTTTGTGACACTCCATATAGGTATTTGTACACATGTATGGTTGTATATATGTGAGTTCACACATCTGTATCTTTAAATGTGTGATTGTGTGAAACCAAGTGTGTTCTTGTGTCAATGTGCATGAATGGGGTATATGCATGCATTTATACAGGTGTGCATTCATATGTGCATAAATATTTTAGTGTATGTGTGTGTGTATATATAAGTGCTGTGTATGCCGTGCAGCCCTTCAACCCACCTGGTAAAAGACTTTGCACATCTACGTGTCTAGATCAGCTTATCAAGATCCCATTTGAGAGATAATTACTTCTGTGACTGAAAACAAACAGCTCTAGTGCCATCACTTGGTAATCCCTCCCCTGCTGTGAGCACTTAGCTGAACTCCTCATTGAATCACGACTTAAAAAACAACCCCCATCCTTCACCCAGCAATATCCAAGGGAATCAATGGGCTCTCTGGCACCTAAACTCACAGTTCAGCTGCACCTCTCTTACAAAAGCTTTTCCTTTCCCATATCATCTCATTAGCCTCAGGAGAGAAGCTGAGGCTTCTCTCTCTGTCCTCTTTTCACTTCTCTCTCTCTAATATTCTTAGACTCAGTCTCATTCTTGAACATGTAAGCAGCCATGCACAGCTTGCCTATGTAGCTGATGTGGGGCTTACATGAGCATGAATGACATGCCCGTATCAATGAACCAGTTGTGCACATACTATCAACAGAAAATACCTTATAAATGGACACTGTCTCAGACAGAGGGACAACTGATTTTAAGAAAGGAGGAGAAGGGTGGGCCACGGTGGCTCAGCAGGCAAAGTTCATGCCTGCCATGCCGGAGACCTGCGTTCAGTTCCTGGTGCCTGCCCATGTGAAAAAAAAGAAAGGAGGGAAAGTTGGGCAAATAAAAATAAGGTGTGTCTGGTAGGCATTGATATTTATCTGCAAGCTTTCATTAAAAGCAGTGTTGGGGCATTGCCATCCTAGCATCACTAATATTGCTATTTTTGTAGTATCCATGGGAGGAAATGTAAACATCTCTAGTATTCTGAGCGGGCATCAATAGGAAAATGAACAAGGACTAAAAGGCATATGAAGTGGGGAGATTTCTGGGGAAGATGGCAGCATAGGGAGCTCCAGGACTCAGTCCATCCACTAAAACTATGATTAAACAGGTAGGAACTACCTGAAACAACTGTTTTGAAACCCCAATTGCCAGAAAATCACAGTCCAGCATCCAGGGAAGAGGATGAGGAAGCGCCCTGTAAAGTATGGTAAAGGACTGTAAATTGCTGTCTACATGGTGGCTACCAGCACCCATCCCCCATCCTCACACCTGGCCACCACGGGTTTAGTCCCTGCCTAGCTCATTGATGACAGAAAGGGACATAAAAATCCTCTTCCCCAAGAATAGGGGTAGGGACAGTTGATCATTGATCACAGCTTTGATTAACGAATTGGAGTCCTTGGGACTGGATTTGGAGGGGAGCTATCATTTCAGCCTTCCCCAGACAGGGATGGAGGTGATGAAGTCTGGGAACTTCCTCAAGCCTGCAGGAGACAGTTAGCTAAAGGGCTGCATTTGGGGGTATGCCAGGAAAGCTCAGCTTTGGGGAGCCATTGGGGAAGATTTGGCACTCTTCCTGATCCCTTCCCTAGAGCACTTTGGTGCCAGTCTGCAGCCCCTTCATGGGTCCCTGGCCCTATATTGGCTGGGAAAGGCCAACTTAGGAAAATCCTCTCTGCCTAGAATTTGCCTTCCAGGCAAAAGCAACAAGAGACAGCAAAAAGAATGTAAAAAACTATAGAGGTGAACAGTCAGGGACAAAGGCTTGCCAGCTTCAAACACATGGGAAGGGAGGCTCTCTCCTGGGTAGCAGAGGGGATAATGAAAATACTGTAAATGGAGGAACTCCAAAGCAACTAAGAAGCAACAGCCCAAGACAAGACAGGTGCAGAAAGATAGGGAAAACCCTGTACAGTGCGTTCCCTTTGGGAAGACTCCTTGATGGGAGGGCTGAAGTTCAAGAAAATCTCTGATTTATCACCAGCTGATTACAAAGCCAAGAAATAGACATCTCAGGGAATAAATCCCAGAGTTAACATTTTAAAATATTAAACATACAGTGAAATTGAACATGACAAACAAGGAAACAGAAAATGAAGGTCTATCCAAAGGAAAAGGTTAGAGAGATAGAAAACATCAATAAAGAAGGCACAAGTGTGAACATATTGAACAAAGCCTTTTAAAAAATGGTCTTTAAAAGGTTCAAGGAGATGAAGGAAAGTACAGAGAAATAACTAAATTAAAAATATACTCTTAAACAACCAATGGGTTAAAGAAGAAATAAGAAGTGAAATTAAGAAATATTTTGAAGCTAATGAAAAGGGAAATACAACATACCAAAACTTATGGGGTGCAGTGAAGGCAGTACTGAAAGGGAAATTTATAGCTCTAAAAGCTTACATTAAAAATGAAGAAAGATATCAAATCCGAAACCTAACCTCAAAACTGGAAGAACTAGAAAAAAATCAGCAAACTAAACCCAAAGTGAATGGAAGGAAGAAAATAACAAAGATCAGAGTACAGATAAATGAAATAGAAAAAAAAAAATAGGGAGAAATAACAAAACCAAAAGTTGGTTCTTTGAAAAGATCAATAAAAATCACAAACCTTTAGGTAGACTGACACAGATAAAAAGAGAGAAATTACAAATAACAAAATTTAAAAATGAAAGGAGATGTTACCATCAATTACCAGAGAAACAATTAAGACTATAAAAAGATACCATGATCAATATAGTATGTCAATAAATTAGATAACCTACATGAAATGGACAAATCCCTAGAAACACACAAACTACCTACTGTGATCCAAATAAGAAGTATAAGATGTCAAAAAAAAAAAAGTTACTAGTAAAAAGATTGACTCAGTAATCAAACACCTCCCAACAAAGAAAATCTCAGGACCAGATGACTTTACAGGGTAATTCTACCAAACATTCCAAGAAGACTTAACTCCAATTCTGTTCAAACTCTTCCAAGAAATCAAAGAGGAGGGAACACTCCTTAACTAATTCTACAAGGCCAACATAATTCTCATACCAAAGCTGGGTATAAAGTACCACAAGAAAAGAAAACTACAGACCAGTGTCTCTTATGAATGTAGATATAAAAATCCTCAACAAAATACTAGCAAATTGAATCCAATAGCATATTAAAAGAATTGTGCTTCTAGCTTACTGTAATACCTAGATGCATCCCAGAGTATGTTGGATGGATAATTTAAAATACTGGCAGAGTCCCTTGAGAAACTGGGAAAAATATATGGAACATTAAACTTTCCCACCTAGGAAACCCAATACTTTCTCAATTACTAGGGACTCCTAATTCAATACACCAAGCCCTTGATCTTGAGGCTTGCTCTTATGAAGCTTATTTATGTAGCAGAGAAGCCAAGTCTATTTATAGGTATGCCTAAGAGTTACTTCCAGATGACTTTTTTTGTTGCTCAGATGTGGCCTCTCTCTCTCTCTCTCTCTCTCTCTAAGCCCAAAACTGCAAGTAAAATCATCACCCTCCCCCCTATATGAGACATGACATCCAGGGGTGTGAGTCTCCCTCGCAATGTGGGGACACGACTCCCAGGGTTGAGCCTGGCCCTGACACTGTGGGGTTGGAAATGCCTTCATGACCAA